>JAQZBX010111530.1:0-10259 GCA_029593785.1 Cabassous unicinctus
TCTCAGTACCTAACCTTAAATTCACCAAGTTCAAAAGCTAGTCTGTGGAGTTTGATTTTATCATTTTCTATTTTATGTTATTTTATACTTTTTAAACTATAATTGTTTACTTTCATCATTTAATTATAATTATTTGAAGCGACCATGTCCCAGACTGTCTTCTACTCTTGGCTGGCTCAGTTCTATTAATAGCCACTGTCTAGAGTATCATAGAGTCCATAATTAAATACTGATTCAACTTGAACTAATTAAGTAAAGGAATCCATGAGCTTGGATGCCATCAAAACAGACTTATCTTCGGACACATAAAGATGCTAGTATTAATATGACCATAAGGAAACTCAGTAGTTTCCAAGTGCTTACATGCTTTTTTAATAATTTCCCTAAATGTTGTTATGAGAAATTTTGCAAGTTCCAGCTAGTGACCTGCTAAATTAGGAATATTATCTGGATTTTTTTTTTTCAATTAATAGCAGCAGCAAAAATATATATGGTGCTTACATGTGCCAGCCATGATTCTAAGACACTTTACAACATTAACTCATTTCTTCTTCATGTAAAAAACTGCCCTCTAAGGGAACTACTGCTCTATTATCTTATACTTTAACCACCCATACCAATAAGGAGAGTAATTTTAAAAATGCTTTCTCAGCTTACTTGCCATCAATCTATTTTTGTCATATACAGGAAATGTAGCTTTCCTTCCTGTTAGTTGATTCAAAATGCATTGTAATAATTTCATATAAAAGTTTTTAAAAGCTTGTTTTCCACTGAGTGATTATGCATTAAAAATACAGAAGACAAAGTGAAAAAAAAAACTTAATAATGAAGAAATGTTTCCAAATATAAGTTAGTCTAATTGCAAGGATATACAAACCAATCAAACTGTATGGCATCCACATGGTGCTATTTTAAACAGCTACATACTGAGTTGTGGTCACTCAAACTGAGAGAAAATGTAATATACAAATGGGACTTTAAGAACATGAGATTGAGTTCTATCTTATTTAACAGTCATTCCCAACATAGAATTTTCCCCCCAAAAATAGTTAATATTAAAATTTAATTTTAAACTTTCTTCAAATTGGCATTAAAATTAACTCAAATGTCTACCAATAGAAGAATGATTGAATAAACCATATCCACACAATGTAGAACTATGCAGGTGTAAAAAGGATATATTATTGAGTGAAAAAAGCTAAAAGGTATAGTATACTCTCATTTTATCTAAGAAAGGGGAGTACTATATATATACTTGCTTATTATTACTTTACAAATAGAATAACATTTTTAAATGGTTACCCATAGAAGGAGAAGGGAATAATACAGGAGACAAGGACAGAGATAAGTTCTCTGAATATACCTTATGTAGATGTGACTTTGCAACCATGTAAATATTTTAATTATTATAAAAAATTAAATTTTAAAAAAGCAATCCTTAAAAGTTGAAAGTAAAAATGAAACCAAATGAGCCCAAATTCTATCTAGTTGGCGGCATAATCACACAAAGGGAACTATCCCGAGTGACTTTAAAGCACAGTAAACCATTAAGGATGTATTCTCAGGACTAAAAGAGTTACTTCAAAAATCAAACTCTTAGAGTTTTATTAAACTATGGTTTTATATTTTAGAATATGAAAACCTTTAATATTAATTATTATTGTGAATATTTTTAATAAAACATGCAACATTTAATTTTTAAAAGAAAAGTACCAAATAATGCATTATGTATATCAAGAGAGGGTAAAGTTTGAGTTTAGTAATGTCATTAAACAGTAAATTCAAAAGAGAAAAAAAAAAATCAAACTGTTTTCAGTAACCAACATGTTGGTGGCAATGTTGTATTGTGGGATAGACTAAATGGGAGTAATTAAGGTGGTACCAAAGCTGAAATCTTTGGCATTTATATTAGATGTAAGCCTGATGAAGTTAAATAAACATCTTACAGTTATGAAATTGAATTGGAGGTATCAGTATGAATAACAATATATTTTATCTTTTTAAAAATTCCTATACAGTCCACTGAAAAGGCCTAGAAACACCAACACAGTGGCAAGAAGCACCCTTTGTGCCCAGATTGTAACTCTACAAACCATTTCCCATTATGAAGAACACAGACTCCATAGAAAAATGGATGGTGTTAAGTCTAGATGAACCAAGATTAGCCTGAAACATCTTACATGAAACAACTTACATCAGGAGACAGGGAAGCGGTCAGAAGCTATAGGAAGGATGTGACTGAATAACATAGTTAACTATGTGATGGATGATGGATTGTGGTTAACATACAAATATGAGAATGTTCTCTCATGAACTATAACAACTGTATAGTACAAATGTATAGTACCTGGTGTTAATAATGGGGGGGTGTATGGAAAAAATATACCAAATGTAAGCTATGGACCATAGTTAGTAGTTATATTTTGATGATGTTCTTTCAGAATCTATAACAAAAGCCCCACAACAATGCAAGGGGTTGGTGGGGGGTGACGTATGGGAATTCTGCACATTACGCATGACTGTTCTGTAAGCTCACTTCTCCTCTAATTAAAAAAAAATTTTTTTAATTAGAAAAAAAAAGCTAAGGGTCAGATGCAAAGGACTCAGGAACCTATTTGAAAAGGCTCCCTCTGGCCAAATGTTGGGTAATATAAAGCATCAATAAGGGAAATAACTATAATGGATTGAAGCACAAATAATTTAAATAATTATATTCAAAAAGACCCAACCAATCAACCAAAAACCTCATTGTTCATTTTAGATAACAGAAGGGAACCAATTCTTATTTTGAAAACTGGTAAATAAAAGGAATCAAGCATAAGCATTTATCCTGTATTTCCCATCTGAACTATGATGCAGGTAGTCAATTAGTTGATGAGATAAGTTTCTTTTTACAGAAGTATTCCAGCTACTAACTGAAAAAGGAAAGAAAAATTAGAATATCACTCTACAACCCCTATAAATTAATGGAACTAAGCAATGATCATCACTGCTATATCACAAAATGATACTACCAGACATTATTTGTCTCTTGCTAGAAGAATACACCTCCACCTAATTAAGTATATTTGCCAAAAAAATAATTGCCCTTAAATGTCACTATAAATGTAAAGAAAGTACAGGGTACAGAACATATAAACAACCACAGGGATGTGCAATCAGCAACATCAGACAGAGGAAAACTCTACAGGACAAATTACCCTCTTCTTCAAAAAATAAATTGCAAGAATTTTTAAAAAGAGAGATGGAAAGGGAACCTATAGATAAAGTGACTTAATAGACATAGCAAACAATTGGAATGGATGGATCTTATTTGAATCTTGATTCAAATAAATGAAGTTTTAAAAATTTTTTTGACTGAAAAAGAACTTTTTAGGAGTGATGTTTCCATAACTTATTGAGCTGCCTTTTTCTGTTCTTTTATTTTTGTGAATTTGAAGTAAAGTTGTTAATTTTAAGAAATTTAAGACAATTGGGGAAATTTAATTAACACTGACTGGATATTCAGTGATATTATAGATTAGTTATTTTTTTAGGTGTGGTAAAAATGTGATTGTTTTAAGTCCTTAAATTTTAGAGATGCATACTAACATATGATAAACCAAATGCTATGCCTAGAATTTGCTTCAAAATAACCTGTGTGTGGGGAGGTTATGGCTCATCTATTGAATTGTCTTGATCCTTCCAAGTTTCCCATTTGCTTTATAAAACCCCAGAGCATGAACCCTTACTGGCCTTGGCCTTGTGTTTGGAGTGTGTGGCATAGACTCTGATGTTTTTATTAGGTGTATATGCTGTGATTAACTCATTTGGTTCTTTTTAACAAAATATTTCCATCTGTTTCATGTTGCTTCAGTCTTTAAGTACAAGAGCAATATAAAGATCACAGAATAAAATGTGGTTTTGAGTGACTCTTGCTGCCTCTGCATGTTCTGGAACAACAATTTCTGTAAGACTCCAGGCTATTGAAACAGCTAGTGCTTTTAGTTAAGATTATTTTTGACCATTTCTTGGTAGACATTCTGTGCTAATGAGCTAGAGATGTCAGTAGTTATAAGCTTCTTATAAAGAGAAGAATACCAAGTTTGAGGCTCAGTTGCTTTGTCCTGCCCCACCTGCCTCAGGACCCAGAAGCTGAATGTGCCCTGAAATCATCAGCCAGATTTAATATTTGATTCGAATTAGATCCTTCTACTCATTTTACAATTGGAGACGGATTCATCTACAGTGAGCATCCACTGTGTTCCAGGTTCCATGCAACATGTCCACTCAGTATATTTCCCTCCTAGGGTTTTCATCGATTTGAGGAATCATTTGAACCCCTTCCTCTAAATGGTCTTTGTCTTTATCATGTCATTGACATCAGCACACATTGTTTAAAAACCTAAGGAGAGGGGAGCGGATGTGGCTCAAGCAACTGGGCACCCGCATCCCACATGGGAGGTCCTGGTTCTGGTGCCTCCTGAGGAAGACAGGAGACAGATGAGGGGGAGCATCTCGGGGAGGATTAAAAAATAAATAAATAAATAAATAAAAATTTTAAAATAAAAAAAAATCCCTCAGTGACTATTTAAAAACAACAACAACAACAACAAAAAAACCTAAGGAGATGTTAGAGAGAAATCAAAGTCTTTTGTAACTTAATGTATCTTCCTCACTCCTGTAAAAGTTAATGAAAGTAAAAAGCAATTGTCAACCCCCCCCCAAAAAAAACCCAAAAAACAAAAACAAAAAAGAACAACAAATGTCAACCAAACCCAGTGAAGAGCAATAAAACAGGAAGAAACTGTTTGTAAAATAAATAAATAAATAAACTGTCGGGTCAAGAGGGAAGCAAAGTGGAAGTATAAATGAAACAAGATAAATGTAACATGAGTTGATAATTATTGAAGATAGGCAATGAGTATATAGGGGTTCATAATACTGTTCTCTCTACTTTTCTATAACTTTGAAATTTTGTATAATTAGAATTTTTAAATTGCATTACAAGTTTGCTAAATGTGTTATAATTTTGCTGCTCATATATTTTGTTTTCGTTTGTTTGCTTTGTTTTTAGAAGGTACCAGGAATCGAACCTGGGAACCTTGTACATGGGAAGAAGGCACTCAACCACTTGAGCTACATCCATTCCCATGCACATATACTGACATTGTGGATAGTTCATAAAGTGTGCCAGCAAAATCCTGAACTGTCAGCAGAACATAGCTTATTTTCGTTCTCTGATATATCCAACAGTTTAAACTGTTGGAATTCAAAGGTATCAGAGTTTTAAGTGATGAAGACATTTTGACTATCTGTGCAATCTTACATTTTACAGAAAAGTAGCAAGATAAGCAGTCCTGTAAACTTTATGGTTCAGAGCGTGAACTCTGGAGCCAAGCTGCATGAATTAAAATCCCACCTATGCCACTTACTTGCCATATGACCTTGAACACATTACTTAACTTTCTTCATTTTAAAAATAGAGATAATAATGGCATTGACCTTAAAATGTTGTTTTGATTATAAAACACAAGTCCACAATCACTTTTCCAAAATGCTTAGGACCATATCTGTTTCAGAATTGTTTTTCTTTATAGAATAGGGTATGCATACCATTTTGTTTTCAATATCCTATTGAACCCTGGGTCAGAACTCCATAATCTCACAATACTTCTGCAGGAAAATGCATGCGTATTCACACTTAATTGAGGTAAAGACAGACTATAAATAGCCCCAGGTCAGTGCAGATCAGGTTTTACCACCTAAGTAGTTTTGACAAAAATTTATGAAAAAACATTTGGTTTGAGAGTTTTCTAGATTTCAGAACAGGAAATAAGGGATTGTGAGCCTATATAGGTGAATTCCTTACACAGTGCCTGAAACAAAATAAGCACTATGTTTCCTATTATCAATACCTCCACAAATTTTAAACAATATGAGATTTTTAAAATTAAGATTGTCATTTCTAAAGAGACAAATGGGCATGGAATTTTATAAAACAGAAAAGAACATCTCTTTTTACTATGCTCTGCCAACCATTAAGTGTAGAAACAAGAATAGAGTTTGATATTAAACAAAGAAAACTTGCTTAGATTTATTTGAGGTTTCTAAATATTATATTTAGCTTACTTGGGAGTTGGGCAGTGTGGAAAGTAAATTCTGGACAGCTCTAAGTGTATATTATCTGCATCATAATTGTGGGTTACTGAAGTGTTTTGGTATTTTTTTTTTTAGAAAAGTGTATTTTTTTTAACAAATCAATTTTATTGATACGTATTAATAAAGCATACAATTCATCCAAAGCATACAATCAATGGCATTTGGTATAATCACTTAGTTGTGCCTTCATGACCTCAATCATCATTAGAGATTTTCATTATTTCAATAATAATAATAATAAACAAAAAACAAACAACTTAACAAGAAAATTCTTCACCCCTCGATCTCTCTATGCTTCCCCTGCTGTACATAGCTGCTATTTTTGGCTATTCTTGCACAATTACTTATTTATTAAGCAGTTTTATTGAGATACAGTCATATACCATATGAGCTATCCAAACTGTATAATCAATGGCTTTTAGAATAATGACATTGTAGTGCATTCATTGCCACAAAAAAATTTTAAAGCAATTTCATTACTCCAAAAAGAAAAACTCCACATCCCTTAGCAGTCATTTGCCAGTCCTACATAACTACTAATCTAACTTCATCTTTATAAATTGACTTATGTTTACATTTTATATAAATGGAATCATACAATATGTAGTACTGTCTGGTTTCTTTCACTTCGTATAACGTATTTTTTGTCTGATATTAACATCTTGAAGTGTTAACATATATTTGTTGAATTTCAAAGAAAAACAGTCTTATATATGCAATTTTACCCATATTCACATTTCACATGCTGTTTTACTATGCTATACGGTTCCATGTTACATTTCTTATCTTTTAGTAATATACATGACCTTAGACTTTCCCTTGAAACCCATTTCATACCCTCATAATAGTACTGCTTGTAACAGACATTATGTTGGGCTTTCACCTTTTTCTATATACATTTCTAAACATGAAAAAACATCCTTTTTACCTATTCTGCACAAGTTAACCCTCTGCTTTCCATTCTCTAACATAATTCTATTTTCTAGTGACCCATGTTCAAGTTATTAACTCCATGGGATTATACAATATATTTAGTTCATAGTAGCGCAGTCATACAGAATTTTGTGTCTGGCTTGCTTCACTCAACATAATGTCCTCCAGGTTCATCCATATTATCAAATGCTTTTGACTTCATTTCTTACAGCTGCAGAATATTCCATTGTGTGTATACACCACAATTTGTTTATCCATTCATGGGTTGATGGACACCTGAGTTGTTTCCATCTTTTGTGAATAAAGCCAGTATGAACATCAATGTGCAGATGTCTTTTCATCTCACTGCTCTCAGTTCTTCTGAGAGCACTCAGTTCTTCTGAGAGCACTAGTAGTGATATTGCCCGGTCACATGGCAAATCTATATTCAACTTCCTTAGGAACTGCCAAACAGTCCTCCAGAGTGGTTGTACCAATCTACACTCCCACATCCTCTCCAGCACTTGTAGTTCTCTGTCTTTTTAATAGTGGCCATTCTAATAGGTGTGAAATGTTTCATTGTAGTTTTGAGTTGCCTTTCCCTAATGGCAAGTAACATTGAACATTTTTTCATGTCTTTTTTTATTATTATTGTATTTCTCCTTTGGACAAATGTCTATTGAAGTCTTTTGCCCATGTTTTTATTGGGTCATTTGTCTTTTATTGTTGAGTTGTAGCATCTCCCTATATATCATGGATATTAAACCCTTATTGGATATGTGATTTCCAAATATTTTGTTCCATTGAGTTGGCTGCCTTTTCACCCTTTTAAAAGTCCTTTGATGTGCAAAAGTGTTTAATTTTGAGGAGGTCCCATTTATCTATTTTTTCTTTTGTTGCATGTACTTTGGGTGTAAGGTCCAAGAAACCACTATACACCACAATGTCTTTAAGATGGTTCCCTATAGTTTCTTCTAGTAGTTCTATGGTCCTGGCTTTTACATTTTAGGTCATTGATCTATTTTGAGTTGATTCTTGTAAAAGAAGTGAGATAGGAGCCCTCTTTCATTCTTTTCATTATTGATATCCAGTTCTCCCAGCACCATTTGTTGAAGAGACTGTTTTGTCCCATTAACATGGTTTGTCGAAAACCAGTTGGCTATAGAGGTGAGGGTTTATTTCTGGACTCTCAATTCTATTCCACTGATCGTTGTGTCTATCGTTATGCCATTACCAAGCTGTTTTGACCACTGTAGCTTTGTAATGTTTCAAAGTCAGACAGTGAAATTCCTCCCATGCCACTCTTCTTTTTTAGAATGCTTTTTGGCTAGTTGGGGTCACTTTCCCTTCCATATGAATTTGGTAATTGCCTTTTCTATTTCTGTAAAGTAGGCTGTTGGAATTTTGATTGGTATTGCACTGAATCTATAAATCAGTTTGGATAGGATTGACATATTAACGATATTTAGTCTTCTAATCCATGAACATGGAATATCTTTCCATTTGTTTATGTCTTTTTAAAAATTTCTTTTAACATTGTTTTGTAGTTTTCTGCATATAGACTCTGTACTTCCTTGGTTAAATTGATTCCTATGTATTTGAGTTCTTTTGTTGCCATTGTAAATGGAATGTTTTCCCTGATTTCCACCTCAGTTTGTTCAATTGTACAGAAATATTACTACATTTTGCATGTTGATCTTGTATCCTGCCACTATGACTCATTTATTAGCTCAAGTAGCTTTGTTGTAGACATTTCAGATTTTTCTAAATATACAATCATGTCATCTGCAAATAGTGAAAGTTTTACTTCTTCTTTTCCTATTTGGATGCCTATTATTTTAATTTTTTTCTTGTCTAATTGCTTTAGCTAGAACTTCCAGCACAATGTTGAATAACAATGGTGACAATGGGCATCCTTATCTTGTTCCTGATTTTAGAACAAGCTTCCAACCGTTTCCCATTGAGCATGATATTGGTTGTGGGTTTTTCATATATGTCTTTTAACATATTGAGAAATTTTCCATCTATTCCAATCTTTTGAAGAGTTTTTATCAAGAAAGGGTGCTGGATTTTGTCGAATGACTTTTCTGCATTGATCAAGATGATCATATGGGTTTTTTCCTTCAATTTGTTAATGTAGGAAATTATGTATGATTGATTTTCTTATGTTGAATCAGCCTTGCATTCCAGGAATAAATCCCACTTGGTCATGATGTATAAGTCTTTTGATATGCTGTTGTATACAACTTGCAAATATTTTGTTGAGAACTTTTGCATCTATGTTCTTTAAAGAAATTGGCCTATAATTTTCTTTTCTTGTAGTGTCTTTATCTGGCTTTGGTATTAGAGTGATGTTGGCTTCATATAATGTGTTGGGTAATTTTCCCTCCTCTTCAATTTTTTTGGAAAGGTTTAAACCGGATTGGTGTTAAGTCTTCTCTAAAGGCTGGTAGAATTCACCTGTAAAGCCATCTGGTCCTGGATTTCTTTGCTGGGAGATTTTTGCTAACTGATTCAATCTGTTTAAATAGGATTGATTTATTAAGTTCTTGTATTTTTTGTAACCTCAGTGTAGGTGTTTGCTTCTAGGAATTTGTCCATTTCATCTAGGTTGTCTGCTTTGTTGGCATACAGTTTCTCCTAATACTCTCTGTTGCAGTTGGACAGTTTGATGTAATTATGAATTCCAAAAATATAATTGGATCATGCTTGTAAACTGATCTGTTAATCTGGGCATGATTAGGTTATGATTAGGGCGTTGAGCCCCACCCCTTGGTGGGTGGGGAATCGAATATAAAAGGCAAGGCAAAAAACAGAGTTGAAGCAGTTTTTGAGAAGCAGTTTTGATGTTGGAGAAAAGGCCCCAGAAGAAGAGAAGTGAGCCGTTCGCCTGATAGTCTACAGCTGACCTTGTGGAGGAACCAGAAGCGCTAAGCCGGGAGAGAAACGCAGCCCTGGAAAGAGAGGAACACAAGAAGCCTGAACCCTGGCAAACGCCGGCAGCTATCTTGCTCCAACACGTGGCAATGAACTGTGGTGAGAAGAAACTTACGCTTTATGGCTTGGTATCTGTGGACTTCTACCCCAAATAAATACCCTTTATAAAGACCAACCCATTTTTGGTATTTCACATTAGCACCCCTTTGGCTGACTAATACACCCTCTAATGATCCTTTATATCTCTGTGGGGTCAGTCATAACTACAC
>JAQZBX010111531.1:0-10275 GCA_029593785.1 Cabassous unicinctus
TTTTGTAATTTATGACAAAATATACAATGGCCTGTACCTGTCACTACAATGTCATGCAGGACAAATCCATTGTGCAAAAAATGCTTCTATATTACACATATTCTTCCCTCTCCCGTCCATCAGAATCACTGGTGGCCACTGCTGTTACATCAAAAAGAGTTCTTCCATTGCTAGAAATATAATGTCAGTAGTAGAAAAAAGTCTACTTTAGTCCATTGTTCATTCCCCAGTCTTGAGGATTTGAGGATGGTGAGGCACACTCTGCTTCTAATTAAGAGGGGTCTTAGATCCCATGGGGCAGATAGATAGAGCTATCTTGCTAGCAGTTGCAGACATTATCTGTTCCTTGGGATGGGCATTGTCCATCATCATCTTTTGTGTGGAGATGCATGGAAAGGGGTTTACCTGGAACATGCCTCTAAGACATATGACTATGTTTAAGTGTTCATTAGACATTGTCTCAGTGGTTGGAGAACCACACAATAACCCAAAGAATATTGAATTCCCATCCTGAGGAATTTTGCTAAATTCCTAAATAAGACAGCAAGAATTCCCCAAGTGCAAGGGCATGGTCTAGTGAAAGAAGGCAGACCATTATGCCAGGCCCTTGACATTGATGATTGTACTTATGAAGCTTTTCCTGTGAAATTGAAACTTAGCCTAGTATTATATACTGCCTAAGAATTAGCTCCTGAAAGTCTCCGTTTTGCTCAAATGTGGTCTCTATCTAAGCAAAACTCAGCATATAAATCCACTACTGTCCTGCAAGCCTGGGACATTAGTCTTGGAGATAAGCCACCCTGGCACCAAGGGATTATTACCAAGCACCAACTAACAATGCATCTGGAAAAAGATCTCGATCAAAAGGAGGAAATTGTAAATACAACTGTTTTTTATGGCTAAGAGATTTCAAAGTGAGTCAGGAGATTATTCCACAGGTTAGACTTATACAAGTCTCAGCAAGATCTCATTGTTTGCCACAGTAAACACTGCCTCAAACAGTGGGGTTCCTGAGGGCTCTAAGATATCCAGAAACTATAAGCAAGGCAGAGAGTGCAGGAATTCAGCACCCTGTCAGTGGGTTTTACTTTGGAATTTATGCTCCCCAGTGTAACAGAGTGTTTCATTTATAGGTTCTCTACAAACGGCTCTTCTTCCCCTTTTATTTGAAACTATAATTAGCACTATATTTGATAAATATATGTCCCCAAGACTTAAATCTTTGATACATCTATGTGCCAGTTGAACCCTGTGTTTCAGCAGAGTTGCAACACCTACTTTCCAGTTCATTGAACTCACCCAAGACAATTAACAAGATGATGATGGGCATAGCATTTTAATAGTAGCTTAGAATTTACATGCAAAGGCATAAATGTTTACTAAACAAAAATTACAGTGAGCTTAACACCATCCACTCACTTAACTTAATCTGGTGACTGTGTGTAAGGCTTTGAAATATTATAAATAAAAGATGTTTTCATTCAATTGGTTTGTATTTATCTTATCATTAGAAGGATTAGAAAACAGAAATTGTTGGACAAATTGAGTGATTTAATAGATGACAAAGAAGAATAAGCAAATATTCTGTCTTATGTTAATATAGTATGAATATAGAGGAGGAAATGTTTCCTCCATGCACGGTGATATGGGAAAAAATAAATATTCCCTCCAAAATGTTAATCACAATGTTGGTCTTATCTCAGAAAGTCTCTAACAACTCATCTTTCTTCTTAAAAGAAACATGAAAACAAGAACAACAACTACAACAACATATGAAAGAAATGGAAGCTTTTTTTGCATGGTTGAGACTCATTGAATGAAAAATGGATCAGAGTTCAGTTATGAAATTTATTATATGCCATTTCACTACATTTTGTTTATTTTTTTTTTTTAGATACCAGGGGCTGGGGATTGAACCTGGGATGTTGAATGGGGGAAGCCACTGATCAACCATTGAGCCCCATCGGCTCCCTTGAATTGGTTTGTTCATTTGTTTTGCTCATTTTATTTTATTTTTTAAAGAGGTACCAGGAACCAAACCCAGGATCTCCCATGTAGGAAGCAGGTACTCAACTGTATGAGCCACATCCAATTTCCCCATTCCCTTTTTAATTACCTTTGAGTTTCTGGACCTGTGTTAATGACATTTTAAAAATTTAATTAAATTTTTCCTTTTTTATTTTTAATTAAAATAGTTGTAAGTTTACAGAAAAAGTCATGTAAAAATTACAGCATTCCTATATAACCCCACCCTATTTTACTGACCATTTTCATTAGTGTGGTACCTCTTTTACAATTGAAATAACAATATTTACAATTAAAGAAAGAATTGTAGTAATAACCAGAGTTCATAGTTTACATTAGAGTGTATTTTTTCCAATATATCAGGATATTATTAACACCTTGTTTTAGTGTAGTACATTTACTATTATTCGAGAAAGAATATATATTTTTATAATTGTACTAACTATAGTTCATCATTTACAATAGAGTTCACTATTTGTATTGTCCTTGGTTTTCTTTTATTCTACTAAAATATAAACAAACTAAAACTTTCCCTTCGAACCACATTCAAACATAAAACTAAGTGCTGTAAATTATAAACACAATATTTAGCTACCATCACCACAATTTCCAAAACTTTAAATAAATCCAAATAGAAATCCCTTGAAAATAAGCATTAACTTCTTGTTCCATACCATGAAACCAGCCCCTGATAACCTATATTCTAGATTCTAACACTGTGAGCTTACATTTTTATCCTATCAGTGAGGTCATATATTTGTCATTTTGTCTCTGGCTTATTTCACTCAACATAATGTCTTCATGGCCCATCTATGTTGTCATATGTTCTAGAACTTCATTAAGAATTTGGTTTTTTTTTGTCTTTTGAGACCTTCTATTTATTCTAGAGTAAGTGAAGTTTGTTTGTGTGTTTCAAGGAATTTGTCATTTCATCTAGGTTGTCTAATTTGTTTGAATACATTTTATAGTATCCTCTTATGATCCTTTATTTTTGTGGGATTGGTAGGAACGCATCCCCTCTCAGATCTTACTTTATTTATTTTCTGTCTTCTCTCTCTTTTTTTCTTTGTCTGTCTGGCTAAAGGTTTATCAATTTTATTGATCTCTTCAAGGAACCAATTTTTGTTTTTGTAAATGCTCTCTATTTTATTCTCTATTTCCTTTATTTCTGCTCTATTTTTTTTTAAATTAGAGAGGTGAGTTTACAAAATAATCATGCATAAGATAAAGGATAGTCCATAGACTATAATAGGGTTCACTGCACTGTACAGTTCTTTATTTTATCTTTTAATTTTTATTCTGGTAATATATTCAACCTAAATCACATTCACCTTTAAAGTTTTGTGCTCTTGATTTCATTCAAAATAATATTCTACCATCACCACCATTCATTTCCATACTTTGCCATCAGACTAAAAATTGAATCTGTACAAGTTAAGAATCAAATCCCTATATTTTAATCACAATTTATCTCCTGGAAGCTTATATTCTAGATTCTAATTCTATGAGTTTGCTTATATAGTTAGTTCATAACAGTGAAATCATACAATATTTGTCATTTTGTGTCTTTCTCATTTCACGCAACATAATGTCCTCAATGTTGATCCATGTTGTTGTAGGCATGAGGATTTCATTCCTTTTTACAGCTGAATAGTCTCCCACCATATCTATTAACCACATTTTATTTATCTATTCATTGGTTATGAACATTTGGGTTGCTTTCATCTTTTGGCAATTGTGAATAATCCTGTTATGAACATTGGTGTGCAAATATCCATTTGAGTGCCTGCTTTCAATTCTTTGTGATGTATACCTACTACAGGGTTTGAGGAGTTGGATGGTAATTCTATACTTAGATTTCTGAGGAACTGCAAAACTGCCATTCACAGTGGCTATACCATTTTACTTCCCCATCAGCAATGAATTATTGTTCTTCTTTTCTCACATCCTCTCCAACACTTGTAATTTACATTTGTTTAATAGTAGCCATTCTAGTGGGTGTGAAATAGTATCTCATTATTGTGATTTTGATTTGCATTTCCCTATTACCTAACAATACTGAATTATCTTTTCATGGGCATTTAGTCATTTGTGTATCCTCTTTGGAGAAATGTCTATTACCCATTTTTAAATTGGGTTGTTTTTCTTTTTATTATTGAGTTTTAGGATGATTTTATTTATTTTCAAAATTGAACCCTTATCAGGTATTAGTTTACAAATATTTTCTTGTTTGGGGAAGGTTGTCTTTTCATGTTTCAGATAAAGTATTTTGATGCACATTTTTCTTTATTTTGATCAAGTCCCATTTGTCTATTCTTTCCTTTTTTGCTTGCACTTTGGGTAGAAATTCTATGAAACAATTGCCTAATCTGGGATCCTGAAAATGCTTCCTCATATTTTCTTCTAGGATCTTTATAATCTAGATTAATATCTTTAGGTCTTTGATCTATTTTTGAGTTAATTTTTGTATATGTTGTGATGTAAGGGTTCTCCTTCATTTTTCTGCAAATGGATGTCCAGTCTCCCACTAGTTTGTTGAAGAGATATTCTTTCCAAATTGAATGGACTTGGTAGCCTTGCAAAAAATTCATTGACCATAAGCATGAGGGTCTATTTCTGAATTCTTAATTCAATTCCATTGATCTTTATATCTATACTTCTGCCAGTATCAAGCTTTTTTGGCCACTGTATCTGTGTCATAAATTTAATGTCAGGAAGTGTGAATCCACCAGCTTCATTCTTCATTTTCAAGATGTTTTGGGAGAATTCAGGGTCACTTCTTCCAAACAAATTTTATGTTTGGCTTTCCATTTCTGTAAAGGAGGCTGTTTGAGTTTTTATTGTGATTGCTTTGAATTTGTAAATTATTTTGTGTAGAATTGATATCTAACAATATTTACTCTTCTGATTCATGAGAAAGGAAACTCCTTCCACTTATTTACATCTTCTTTGATTTCTTTTAACAAATTTTTACTGTTTTGCATATATAAGACCTATACATTCTTGGGTAAATTTATTCCTAGTTATTTGAATCTTTAAGTTGGTATTATAAATAGATTTTCTTTCTCAATTTCTTCCTCAGATTGCTCATTGTTAGGGTAAACAAACAGTACTGATATTTTAACAAATCAATTTGTTTGGTATATATTAATATATTCATCCAAAATGTACAATCAATGGTATTTGATATAATAACCTCGTTGTGCATTCATTACAACAATCATTATTAGAACATTTAAATTATTCCTATAATAATAATAAACAAAAAACAAGCAAAAAACTCATCACATCTCAAATCTCTCTATGCTTCCCCTGTCATATATAGCTGCTACTCAGTTTCCATCTCTTTCATTTATTTGTATATGTATTTTGTAAAACAAACTTATATGTTAAATGTGATGTTTATAAACCTAAGGAAAAAGTGGCTAATGTAGGTACTGCCTTGACAGTGATAACATTGAATGTAAATAGTTTAAGCTCTCCAATCAAAAGACACAGATTGGCAGAATGAATAAGGAAACATGACTTCTCTATATGTTGTTTACAAGAAACTCACCATAGACCTAGGGATGGAAGGACGTTGCAAGTGAAAGTTTGGAAAATTATTTTATGTGCAAACCAAAAAGGTCAGGAGTAGCTATACTAATATCAGTTAAAACAGACTTTAAATGCAAAACTATTGTAAGAGACAAAAAGGACACACTATATTAATAAAAGTAGTAATCTCTCAAGAATAAAGAAAAAATTATAATATTTGTGCATCTAACCAGGGTGCCCCAAAACACATAAGGCAAAAAATAGAAAAACTAAGGGGAGAAATAGATGCCTCTAAAATCAGAGCAGGGGTCTTTAATGCACCATTAACAGCATTAGACGAAACATCTCAACAGATGTTTTGATAAAGAAATAGGGACTTGATTATAGGGAATGTTAGAGAAATTAGACCTAATAGATATAGACAGAACATTACACCAAAATACAGCCGGATAGACATTCTTCTTGAGCCTACATGAATCATTCTCCAGGATAGATCAAGTGCTCAGTAACAGAACAATTCTCAAAGAATTTAGAAACATTGAAAATACACAAAGTAATTTCTCTGACCAAAATGGAATGAAGCTGGAAATTAATAAGAAGCAGAAAACCACATTAGGCACAAAGATAAGAAGTTAAACAAAACACTGTTAAACAATCAGTGGGTTAAAGAGGAAATTACAAAAGAAAACAATTACCTCAAAACTTATGAAAATAAGAATATGCCATATCAAAATATATGAGATGCAGCTAAAGCAATACTGAGAGGGAAATTTATAGCCATAAATGTTTATATTTAAAAAGTATAAAGAGCTAAAATCAAAGAACTAACTGCACACCTGGAGGAAATAGAAAAAGAACAACAAATTAATCCCAAAGCCAGCAGCAGGAAGGAAATAACAAATATTGGATTAGAACTAAATGAAATTGAGAAAAAAAATAACGCTCTAAAAACAATTAACAAAATGAAAGCCTGGTTCTTTGAGAAAATTAATAAAATTGACAAAACTTTAGCTAGACTAACAAAAAAAAAGCAAGAAGAATCAGATAAATAATTTTAAAAATTAGAGAGCAAATATCACCACTGATCCCACAGAAATAAATTGTATCATATAAGGATATTTTGAAAAATTGTGTACCAACAAAATGGATAACTTGGATGAAATTGAAAAATTTCTAGAAACACACAAGCTACCCACATTTCCAAAAGAAGAAACAAAAGAACTCAACAGACCAACACAAATAGCAAGATTGACTTAGTAATCAAAAACGTACCAACAAAGAAAAGCCTAGGTACAGATGACTTCAAGGGTGAATTCTACCAATCATTCCAGAAAGAAAGAACACCTTCTATTTTTCCAAAAAATAGAATTGGAGGGAACATTACCCAACTCATTCTATGATGCCAAAATCAGCTTAATACTAAAGCCACATATAGATGCTGCAATAAAATAAAACAACAGACCAATCTCTCTAATGAACCCAGATGCAAAAATCCTCAACAAAACATTCTAATCATTTTCAACAATACATGAAATTAATTATACACCATGATCAAGTGGGTTTTATCAAATTTATGCCAAGAATAATAGATCAAAAAATTTAAATCAGATTGTTATCTCTGTTGATGCAGAAAAATCATCTCTTGTAGAAAAAGAATAACAAGAAAAAAGCATGCTTTTTATTTATTTTTTTTTAAAAAATGATTTAGATTACAGAAATGTTACATAAAAAATATAAGGATTATCATGTGCCCCACTCCTTGCCCCTCTCATACTTTGCCACAGTAACAACATCCTTCTTTAGTGTGTTACATTTTTTAAAATTGATGAACACATATTGAAGCATTGCTACTAACCATGGACTACAGTTTAAATTATACTTTACACTCTGTCCTGCACAATTTTTTTTAGTTATGACACAATATACAATGGCCTGTATCCATCACTACAATGTCATGCAGGACAAATCCAATGTTTGAAAATGCCTCCATATTTACACCTATTTTTCCCTCCCCCATTCCTCAGAAGCTCTGGTGGCCACTGCCTTTACATCATTGATGAGTTATTCCATTACTAAAATAATAAGGCAGTAGTAGAATAATAATCAGTCTACTTTAGTCCATTTTTCATTCCCCAATCTTGAAGATTTGGGAATGGTGATGTCCACTCTGCTTCTAATTGAGAGGGGGCTTAGTTTCCATGAGGCAGATGGATAAAAATATCTTACTTGCAGTTGCAGACACTCACTGTTCCTTGAGATGGGCATTGTCCATCATCTCCTTAATTGTCCTGGGTGAGCCCAATGAAGTGAAAAGTAGGTGTTGCAACTTTTCTTAAATTCAGGGCTCAACTGTCACATGGATGGACCAAAGATTTAAATCTCTGGGAAATATATTTATCAAGTATCATGCTAATTAAATGTTCAAATAAAAGGGACAGAAGAGCCATGTGTATAGAACCTATGAGTCTAACTCTTTCACAATGGGCAGCAAAATTCCAAAGTAAGGCCCACTGAAAGGGTGCCAAACTCCTGAGCTTTCTGCCCTGCTTATAGTTTCCGGATATCTTTAGAGCCCTCAGGAGCACTGCTATTTGAGGCACTGTTTTACTGTGGCAGACAATGAGATCTTGCTGAGACTTGCATAAGCTTACCCTCTGGAATGACCTCCCAACTCACTTTGAAATCTCTTAGCCATAAAAATTCATTTTATTTATTATTTTTCCCTTTGGTCAAGGTCTTTTTCCAAATGCATTGTGAGTTGGTGCTTGGTCTTAACTACTAGGTGCCAGAGTAACTCATCCCAGGGAGTCATGTCCCACACTGCGGGAAAGTTTATATGCTGTTTTCGGTTTAGAGAGAGGCCTCATTTGAGCAACAAGGTAGCTTTTGGGAAGTAACTATAGGCAGTATATAATACTAAGCTAACTTTCAATTTCACAAGAAAAGTTTCATAAGTACGGTCATCAATGTCATAATGGTCTGCTTTCTTTCACTAGACACTGCCCTTGCACTCAAGGGATTCTTGCTTTCTTATTAGAGGTTGTAGCAGTACTCCCTAGAATGGGAATTCAATATTCTTTCAGTTATTATGTGGATCGCCACCCACCAAGACAATGTCTCATGAACACTTGAACATATACATATGTTTTAGAGGCATAAAAGCATCCTTTCTTGTTTAAAAAAAAACTTCAAAAGATAGGATTATAAGAAAACTTTCTCAAGATGATAAGTGCTATATATGAAATACCCTCCAATAACATCAAAGTCAATGGTGAAATGCTAAAATATTTTCTTCTAAGATCTGGGACAAGGCAAGAATGCCCACTGTTAATACTCTCAATTAACATTGCAATAGAAGTATGTGCTCAAGCACTTAGATTCCATTTTTATCATCTAAAGCTTATTTAGCAATAAAGAAAATACAAAACAAAACAAAAATACTTGACAGCAAAAAAAGGCAAAATGATTACCATTATTATAATTCCAATATTATAATAATTATAATTATATTGAAAAATTTCAGAACACCTTTCCAAACTGCATTTAAATGGCTTTATAATGTTTTCAGTGTTATATTTTGAGTTGGCAAAAGACTATTTTAGAGTGCTTAGTATTCATGCCCTATCCATGTTGCAAGGCTTCAAGTTTATAATGGAATGCCCATTCTTCTAGCATCTTTGGAAAACATTCAAATTGCCATGTGGATTCATAGTACTCCATCCACTGAAAAGATGCTAATAATGAAGATAAAATACAGCAGAATGTCAAAGAAGATATTCACTTCCAATTCTGGAGAGAGAACTTTTTCTCTGATTATGACAAAGAGCTTTTCAAGGCACATATTTTATGTAATTGTTAATATTTTTTAAAAATGCTTATGACCTCACCTTTCCTCACCTTTTCCAAATAGCAAGGCTGTCAAAGAATTGTCTGCAAATTTTGTTTAATAGCATCCTTCTGCTCTTATGAGCTATTACTGAGTGTGTTGGGCATTTTGACCTTAACTTTATAACAATAGTGTTTGGGATATATTTAATATAATCTCATTTGAATATATGCCTGTGGTTTCAGTCACTTCAAGGGATATTTAAATTATTTTTAGCCATGCTATTTTAGAAAGGGCTTCTGGTATGCTACTGCTTATATTGGCAACTTACTGCCTTTGTGATCTATAGAAGTGCATCCAGAAGTACTCTCATTATGTGAATATGAACAATAAGGTGCATGGAGATAAAAGATAGAAACATAAGAGACAGAGGTATGGCTGCTGTGGATAATTATTCTAATTATCAGATATGCAAAATTTAAGTGTAATAATGACAATTCTTTCGACTTTTAAATTGAATATTAGAGTTTCATGTAAGTAAACCTAATACAGAGTGAGTCCAGGCCAAATTATCTTTCTTGCGCAGACTTTACAAAAATATAAGGCACAGAACACATTGACTGGTCTATAACATGATCTTGGAAGAGGCTTGTACATATGAGGAAGTTGAGGCTTCTTCCTTATTGTTCTTAGCTTGCTTCACTTTGTGGCAACACTGCCCTGGTTTTCAGAAGACCTTCAATTTTTTCAACATTCTTTCCAGTATCCACACCCAATACCTCACCAAGAATAAAGGAGATATTGGAGGCTAATGCAAAAAGAAGAAATCCTACCCTTTTAAAGTTCCCATATGTACCACCCACACACATACACAAATTGTTTTCTCT
>JAQZBX010111532.1:0-10275 GCA_029593785.1 Cabassous unicinctus
ACCTTTCTGTTTCCACATTGGCTTAGATAGAACAATGACCTGATTGTCAGTAGGTCCCCAACTGAAAATCCCAACCTTGCCAGCAACATCCGAGAACAATCCGATGAGATCAGGCCTCTGGTGTGGGCACAAAGAGAGAACATTGCCGGCCTGCCTGAGAAGAGCTCACACCAAAACAGATGTTAGACACCAGAAATATGAATGGGTGAGGTTGCCTCGCCCTCTTCATTGAGAAGCTGTTACTGCTTGTCTTGGCTGCATTCTGTTCAGTTATGAATAAATGTCTCAAGGAAACCATAAGCACTTAATAAAATACCTTAGGTAAGAGTAAAAGAGAAGCTGCCAAAAGTCTCCTACATTACGGCCAGGAATTCTTGGATTAAATCGAATTTAATCTAAGTGCGGGCTGAACTGTGCAGTACTCTTTTTGAACAATAGCTAATTTGTTTAAGTTGTCAAAAGACAACATACTTAAAATGAGGTGCAATTTCTGTTATACCATTTTGGGGGGAATGGTGTGAAGTGCCATGGCCGTATTTCTTTCGGAAGTCGAATATTATTATTCAGTTGCTTGGCTCCACTTCATGTCTGTAGCCAACCAGTTCCCTTTCTGACTGCCTTGTGTTCAATACTGACACTCCCTAGTTGTTTCTATAAAGGACAATGTCTAGCTAGATAACTAGGTCACCATTGCAAAGACTAACATGGCCTGAAATAAGGCAAGAAAGGACTAAAAAGGACCCGACAGTCATAGAACCATTATGTGATGTGCCTTCACCTGTTTGTTTTCATTTTTCTTAGCTGTGACTACGCTTGCCTTCCCGTCATCGTGATCATTGTGTCTTAGATTTTGACTTGGAAAACAGGGCTCGGTACTTCCAGGCAGGACCACAGGAGACCTCTCTCATTTGTGCCTGTTTATATTTTTCCAAAAAAAAAAACAAACCTGCAGTTGAATTATGGCCACATGTTTCTTTTTTATCTTTGGCACAATCATTGAAAAAAAGCAAGCTTTCCAGCTGGGCAATCACCTAATCCACCAATGCAGCTCAAAGTGCCCTTTTTCCCTTCTTTGTGTGAGCAAAGCAGTAGCTCTGTGCCATCTAGTTTAGTGGAAAGTCCAGGAGACCTAAGTATAGGTCTTGAATCTGATGTTCTCTCATTGCCTGATCTTGGGTTAAGGAAAAAGAAAAAGATCATTTTATCTCTCTGGGTCTTAGCTTCATAATCTGCAAAACTGAAATAAAAATCCCTGTTTCTACCATTTCACAAAGATATCAAGAGAAAGGATATGAAAATGTGCTCCAATGATGCCCCTTTTTTCAACCCTATAAAACTTTGTAGAAACATCTGCCCTGAATGTAGTAGGGTAATTCCACTGAGAGAAGCCTCAAGGTGTTTTTCCAGCAAGGGAGGGAGATTTGTGCTCTGTCATCCTCACTCTCTCACCTGGTTGCCCCTGGGAACTGGCTGGCTGAGTTTGGGGTACAAAATCTAGGAAACAGTCTTTTTTCCCATTGTGAGACACTAATTGGCCCTCATGGAAATTGGACCCATGCCCTTGGACTAATTAACAATATTGCCTATTAACTCCAGCTGAACTAACTTCCTCAAATTTACACTCATTTTATTTAGTAGATAGCACTTTGTTTTTTTCTTTCCCTGCCCATAGCCTCTGGCCACTATATAGGCCTCAAATTCCATAAGCACTAGAGGAGTGCAGATAGATATAGCATTACACTCTGGCTCCTGCAGTGTTAGAAGCTATTTAATACTTGTTAATTTGTCAGTGTGGCATAGGTGGATTGGAAGTGAGAAACTATGGATGTAACTTTGACTCTGCCACCAGCTAACTAAATGACCTCCCTCAAGTAAAAATGGTTAGCCTCTCAGGACTTGTTCCTCTTCTTTAAAGAGAGTTGGACTAACTGATCACTAATGCCTGTTCTAGGTTTAAGAGTCTATGATCTGCTTTTTTTCTCACACATGCTCATCGTAGTGACACCAGTCATGGCTTTGACATGCAGAACGACCCCAGCAAGTTCATGGACCTCTGCGTGCCATGGAAGTGCTCTGCCAGAAACCGTATCATTGGCGCCAAGGAACATGGTGTCCATTCACATGAATGTGGCTGAGGTGGACAAAGTCCAGGCAGGTTCAATGGCCAGTTTAAGACCTATGCCATCTGCAAGGCCATTTGAAGGATGGGTGAATCTGATGACTCTATTCTCTGACTGACCAAAGCTGACAGCATTGTCTCAAAAAACTTTTGACCAGAGCCATGGATGTGGAATATTTGACATAAATAAAGAGTGGAAAAACCCTCCCCCACAAAAAAAGAGTCTATGATCTTTACCATCCCATGCTTCGGGAATGTACAGTTTCATTAATAAATAGCAGTAGCCACTGCCAGTAGGAGAAGGACACACAGTTAATAAGCATGCCTTCTCCTCAGGCTCCATACACGTAATTCTTTATGAAAGTGAAGGGGTATCAAAGACATAACTAGCAAAACAGTCGATGCCCAAACATTTAATCCAGGATCTCCAGGTCTGTCATTTTGTTGCCTGTCTCTGGTTGTTCTTTTGTAACTCTGGAGAACTAACCCTGAGCAAAATGGGCTGAGAGAAGATGGATGCCAGGACACACTGACCTTTCTAGGGAAGGTGTGTTCTCAAAGGCCAAGCGCTCATGGCAGAGCAGAAGCAGCAGAGATAGAGGGAAAAGGAGGAGGTGGGCCTGCCTGGCATGCCCTCTGTATCCATTTGGAATGAGACGCACTGAAGGGAGGTCTCATAATGTGCACTTCCTGTGAAGGGTCTTTGCTGTACTCCCTGTTATACACACAATGTGATTTGCCATTTAGGTTATTAGATGCATAGGATCTGGCAATGAATTAGACATAAACTGGCATAATATTACCAATCCCACACAGTTTCAGTTAAATTTCCTGGTTTGTTTTTACCCAGGAGATCAGCAAACCCAGAGTCTAGGATTGCATCTCCCCTAAAGCCCTGGATTGTTCTCTAGTAGTTTGGGCGGCCATGCATGCATCACAGTTTCAGCAGAATCTGCTGTGGTTTTCTTTCCTGCAGAAACCAGAGATAGCAAAAATAGGAGAAGCACATGTGAAGGAGCCTTTCCTGCCGAGCACCGGCTGGACACTATCTGGGATTTCTCACTGTTCCCTGCATTCTTACCCTTGACCCTTTGGTGCTATCCAGTTCCCCCTGTGTCAGGTCCTCCTGCAAGTTGTGATTTCCTCTCCTGACAGGCGGCAGGAAGGGGAGAAAGCTGCAGGCCAACCTTTGCTCTGAGAGCACTGGAGGGCTATTAACAAAGGGGGCACATGACAGGGTGTGCTCAGGAAATATTGATAAAGTGAGAGAGAGAATGAGGCGAAAGAGAAGCCTCCAGACCTGCGCATGCACACACACAAACATGCATGCACGCGACCGTACTTTGAAGTATGTGGGCTATTTTAAAGGCTAGACCAAATAGACTTCTAGGATGCCTTTTACTGTCATTGCAGGATTGCTCCTGGTTAGGAATTCTGGCAGTTAAAGTCATGGGTCCCTTATCTATAAAATGGGGGCAATATTAAAACCCACCTCATAGGGAGTAAATGAATCAACCAATGTAAAGAGCTTAGAATACAACCTGACCCAGGAAGTGCTTTGTAAGTGTAGGAGCTACTGTTATTATACTACTATTAATTTTTGTGTGATCTGGGGAAAAGTAACCACACCACAATAACAGATCATTTCCCAAACTGATTTTGCTCAAGTTTTAGGGAAGAACAGCAAAATTATTGTGTTCCCATTGCCCCTTGCTCTTTGATATTGTTCTTCTGTTCTTGTTGACTCCAACTCTTTTCTGCAAATCTGGAAAATTACTGGCATTTGATGGACATTAGTCTGTGCAAGTTTTGCTGCTTGTTCTTGTTTTCTTGTAAAAGTACATTGGAAACACAAGGATAAAGGCAGAAGACCTGGCTCTGCTCCCAACCCAGAAACTTACCGAGTTAACCTTGAGCAGGTCCCTTAGTATTTCTGAGAGTTAGTTTCTTTGTTTGTAGAACAGGCAATAATGTTTATCCTGACTGCTTCATGGCATTGTCAAGAGGATCCAATGAGGTACCATATGTGAAAAGTTGTTGGGAAGTATATATTGCTATGGAAACATAAACACAGACTAGATCTCCGAGTCAGTTTTTATGCAATACTTAGCCCAACGTTTGTTACATAGTTGTTCTTGATAATGAAGAATGTCCCTAGGTTTAAAAATTGCTTAATTGCATCTTATCCTACTTGCATCATATCTTTTGCTCTCGAGAATCACAAACCAGACATGAAAAGAAAGCTTAATTGTTCAATACTCTCAATACCATCATTTTGCTAACTCTGATGTCAGCCTTTTCTCCCCCCCACTAAATTCTATTGCTATAATCATCCTGCAGGCTCTTTCTGTTTCAATGGAGGTTTTTACCCCTTTGCTTTTAATGTAAAATGACAGCCAAGTCTTCAGAAGTTTGGTATTAAGATTATGTCCTTCACATTCCTACAGTCTCTGTTGTTTAGTTCAGCTTGTCAGGCTGTCAGATAAAGGCCCATGGAGCGTTCGACGAGGAATTATTAATGAAGATTCGACGGGTTTTTCTTCTGGAAACGGATCAGTTCACTTTTCATCTCACTGGCTTTTTACATTAACAAACTAAAAATAGCCATGAGTATTCCAGGGAAGGAATTGTCAATATTTGGCAGTGCATTCCTTGTCTTCCCATGTTACATTTGGTTCTTTGTCCATTTAAGACACAGATAAATGAATAAATCTTAACAGTATAATCTCCAAATCGGAATCCATGCATGTTCACTCAGAACATGAAGAATTGGATCTGGTCTTAAGACACCTTGCTTTAAGCATAGGCCTTACTTGCCCTGGAAAACACCACTTGAGCACAAAGCTTGACAACGATGGCTTCAGGAGAGTGGCCCACGCTCAACTCGTACCAGCCCAGCCCAGTTGCTCCCCTTCTACCAACGTCCCTTCAGAACAACGTTGACAGCCAAAGTCCTGCTAGCTATCGGCTCCTAAACCACCCCATCCTTATTTATGTGCGTAAACACACTGTAGGATGTGGTCCACGATCATCTGGACTCCTCTTTCACAGAGAGAGCCACATGTGTCGGAATATTATATGATGAAGTTTGACGTCTTTATTCATCTTCTATTTATGGGATGAACGTGCAGTTAAAAGGTGGTTTGAGACCAGCAAACCCGCGTCTAGCTGTGATCTAAGTGCAATTTAACATAGGTCTCCGGAGGTGAAGGGGAAAATGAAGGAAAGAAATGAAGTGCCTGTTTCAATTTAATACTTAGGCTTCTTATTTTTTCCTTTTTGGGGAAAAAAAAAGGCTGGGACTGTCTTTGGCCCCCTGAAGTTTTAGGGTTTCAGATGCTCGGAGATACAATCTGTGCCATTTCTTGGCATCTGTTTTTTCCAGACAGTATATTACCACTATAAAGGAGCCTGAACAGTGAGGTCCTCCCTCCTGGGGGTCCACTTCAAAGGCCATGTTTGAAGTCCCCTGATGCCAGCTGTGGGAGCAAGCCCTGATTGTTGGGTTTTGTTTATTAATTACTTTAAAAAGAAAAATAGAAGCTCATTTTCTTCTACCTTTTTTAGCTTGCTGCTTTCCTTCAGTTAACATCCTCCAATCTGGTTTTTTGTTGTTGTTGTTCCAAATGTTGGTATGATGTAATTATTTCTCACCTTTTCATCTGAGACTACTGGCATGTCTTGCAAAAGAGTAAATTGCCTTTTTGTTCTATATTTAGAGAACAAAAATTTAGAAACTAAGAAAGACTAATCCCGTCTCTCAAAGTTACACCATAAGACATGAGCGGAGATAGGAAGAGAGCCCAGGTTTCTAACTCAGTTTCATGAAAGAAGGAAAATTCTTCCCAGAACATAGGCAACTCTGGAATTCCTTCTGAAATCTGAAGAAGGAAAATGTTCCCCTGCTTCCTCACAAACCAAATGTCCCACCAAGTTTACTTGCAATTAGTTGTTTTGCTCCAACCACAGCATGCTTTTTGCTAAATATTTTCTCAAAACAGCAAGTAAACAGAGTACTCTGTGGTGTGAAGCAAAACAAAAACACCCCAAGTTCATGTGTTGTCACCAGACAAAAATTTGCTAAGAACAAGCAGAAAGGAGGAGTTAATGGATCCCATGTGTGGCCACTAACCCAGGTTTATGAGCTTTTCCAAGAGATTTCTGAAGAGATCCTTGTAGCACAAAACAAGATCAAAAACCCATTTTCCTGTCAAACAGGACAACTAATGCTCAATCCATTGTTCCCCCTGCATTTAGTTCAGTAAACATGGAAAGAAAATTTGGCTGCCATATCGGCTTTGCAAGTTGCTGACTGTGACATGTGGTAGCCCAGAGTAGGAAAATATTTAAAGATGTAACCTGTTTCCTCACAGCATGAGCAGACCAGCCCTTGGAGCCTACTGCTTAGTGTTAAAAATCCATCCTACAGAGGAGGGCTGATCAACCAAAGGCAGTAGCTGTGGGGTTTTCTTCATCCAGGAAAATCGCACTTACGCAAAAATAACTGTTTTCCTCCAATGTCAATAGGCTCCTTGAAGTTTCAAACCTCATTCAGCAGTCAGGCATTTCCTCTGCGTGCATGTCAGTGTCGTATGGGGCAGTGGCTGTGGATACGTTAGAGCTGACCACACCAGACGTAGGGTGGGGAAAGATTTGTTTCTCTTGTTGTTGGGGGGTGGGCAGGGCAATTGTGGGCGTTAAAATGGTTCCCTTAATGTCTTTCCTCCTTCGTGTGTCATGGACTCTGAACTGCAGAAATGAGAGCTATCTCCACTTTTGTTCTTGGAAGGGCTTCGGTGAGGAAATTCCAACCACTGGAATGTCGGTGTGAATTGTAAAGACATCCACAACGGTCTTGGAAACGTGTGTGTGGAATGATTGCCCGGCTCCCCAGCCACTTTCCTCCTTCCAACATGCAAGCAGAACAAACCAGACAAGAGGGAGAGGAAGGCATGGGGATGAACAGGGGGGAGGGGATCTGCCTATAATGTCAGGCCCCAGAAAACATATGCTTGGGGTAAAATGGCCCGAAACACCAAGAGCACACGTAAGGAGGGGAGCCTGCTCCGCCGCTCTGTGCGAAGTTCCTTGCCTCTTTGAGCTGCTCCATGACAGTGAGACGAGTCTACCCCAGACAGGTTCATGGACTCCAGAGCCGCCTGGGGCCAGTTGGAGAGGGGGTTGAAATGTTCAATGTGTGAAGAGTCAGCGTGATCTGTAGAGATAATGGAGCGTTCACTTTGACATCCGAACCTGGTGTATCCAGGAAGAGCAGGATTCTTGCTGGGAGGGGAGACAGTAATTGTTTTTAGCATGACAGATAAGACATTCTGGCTTCTGTAGATTCCCCACAACTGGGAAACAACTGCTTTCAATGTCAGTACTAAGTATTTAAATTAAGGCATGCAAACTCTTCAGCTTCTTTCCACCTCCTCCTCCATCATCGCTTTCAGATAAGAATTTCCTCTCTTCTTATTTTTACCCTGAGATAGGTAAAAACATAATCAATTTTAGGGCATTGTTTGGTTTTAAGCTGAGCAAAACAATAAGTCACTGAGAGCTTTCTAAGAGATTATAGGAAGCATTCATTGTATAGCTGGACTGGGTTTCATGACTGGCGGGAGGCTCATAAATAAACCCTAGGACTTAAGACCGAGAGTGTAAAAGGAGAGTGAAAACAGAAGCCCGTGGAGAACAATGCCTGGTGTCTTTTTCTTGGTGACAGTCTATAAATATTTAGTTTGTCCCCCTGAGGTTTGATTTGGTCTAGCCCCTTCTTAGATGTTCTCTTAAAGCTGTGGTCAAGTGAATTACCTGAAAAGAAAACCCTCTTTTCCATGGAGGTGCCAATCGTGTGTGTGTGTGATGGCTCCTTCCTGCTTCTCCTCTCTTCCAGTGTGGGCAAATATTTGACCTGCATAGACATTCCTTTTAGGAGACGTTATACTCCTCCTGACCCAACTCGTATTTTTCAAAACATCAAACCGAACAATACACAGAATAATGCTGTCTTCTGAGAGGGGGTTTCCCCTCCAGTTTCCCTCCCCTTTCTGCCAGATTACTCTGACTTTCCTCCCACCCTCAAACACCCCCTAACCCTCCCCAGCAAACTCTGCAAAAACAGTAGTAACTAACATTTGTGCCTTTGGCAATAAAACCACAGGCCTCGCAAACCCCAAATGGCAAAAAGACATTTCCATTCCAATCCCAGTTTTAAATTAAACTGTAATGAAAAATCAGCAGTGGCAGCTGGGACCAGAGACACTGATTGTCTCTAGGAACAAAAAGGAGGGGAGCAGAGGGGGGCGAGGAAAAAGAAGAGAGACTGCAAGGAAGCCTCTGCTGGTAATAAAGCAGCTGGTAAACCTTCAAGTAAAAAGAAATTAGAAAAACAAATCTAGTATAGAGACAAGCAAAGATGGCTGTTTCCCTCTACAATCACAGAGAGGCGGATCACAAATCACCCTCCACTTTATGAATGGACAGGAAGGGGGCTGGGAGGGAGAAGATGTGTAGGGCTGTACTGACACCTGGAGGAAGAGCAGGGAAATTCTCAGGGGGGTTACCCACCCTCCACCCCCACCCCAGGGAAAGAGCAGGGATTTTGGATTGCTCAGTGATCCTAATCAATAGTGAGTCTCCTCGAAGCTTTATGGAAAAATAGGACGACTTCAGTACCTTCTGATTCTTTTATAAGTCGGGTTAATGAAAAGTCCACTGCAGAGAGCATTTGACTTCAACAGGAGTCATGAAGCTAGGTTGGCCCCAAGCCTGAAGTTTTAACCCTGATTTTTTTTTTTAAATGCCTGGCATAGGCACCTTAGTCAGAAATAGGAAAATAATCCAAGATTTGGACATTTTAATTTGTGGCTTTCTGGAGCTTGCAAGACTCTGCCGATCTTTCAGCCTGACATGTATATGTATTTCCTGAGTGGTGGTGATAGGGAATCCAGAAAAGTCCTGTTTTGACCCATAAGAACAAAAGATGCTGCCAATAGAGGAAGCAATTAAAGTAACAGGTAAGAAACAGCGACGGGGAAGCCCATGTTCCTTAGCCTTATTTGTTCCCAGACCTCTTTAGAATCTGATGAAATTAGTG
Organism: Cabassous unicinctus; assembly: GCA_029593785.1. Lineage (NCBI taxonomy): Eukaryota > Metazoa > Chordata > Mammalia > Cingulata > Chlamyphoridae > Cabassous > Cabassous unicinctus. Next base: position 9,219 of record JAQZBX010111532.1, read on the forward strand.
GACCCTCTTCTCAGAAAAAAAAAAAAATGCACCTCCATGCACACACAATTGTAAATGCTCACAGCACCTCTTGGGCCAATCCATGTAGCCCAGGGTAAAAGCCTGTTAAAGGAAAAGAAAGCAGAGGAGGACCACACTCTGTGATGAAGACTAATGAGACTACAACTTCAGAAGAAATTTAGATAGAATTTAAGATGTACGATTGCCTATTGCGATGGCAAAGGAGATTTCTTTAACAGGAAGGAAAATTGCTGTAACCAAAAATATACAAGATCTGTACAGAATGAGTAGTGTCTTCAGAGTATGTCCTTTTGATTGTGACTTGAAACATGACAGATATGGGGAAAGCTTGCAACATTTGGGGTCTCCATCTATGAAGAGGGTCATCATGAGCACCAGATGGCAAAGCCCAAATAAAATTAAGTTGAAAAATTTATATAAGATTTTTAAAAAATTTAACCCTGATTATGGTGGTGTTTTTCACATATCTGGGATGTAGAGCTGAGTGTGGGCCTGGTAAAGCACTGAGAGAACCATTGGTCCTTTGGGTAGATATTAATTAACTCTATCTTTATCTCTTAAAAGAATCTATGCATCTCACAATGGGTCCTGCTGACCTTGACCCACTCTCCCAATAAAAGCTATTGTTTTTGGTACTAGTATTTTCAAAAATAATCTTAGGGCTGGCTATTTTATGCTGTGCCTCTTTGCAAAATTCTTTGTTGCAACAACAGTAGTTGAAAGCAGGAAAATAAAACAAAAAAGCTTTGGAAGACTGTGAATGGAAACGTTTTTAACCCCACCCTTTTGATCTACTTAGTTCATTCTCCCAGGTTCTATTCCTTCCTTTCTCATCTTGTCTCCTTTTTATTGCCTTACTTTTGGTCCCCATGTTATCACTAACGGGTGGTCAGAAGCAAATGGAGAAGAAATCCTCATCTTCCTTAGAAAAGACTGGATGCAGAAGAAGGTTGAAACCAATACCGTAGGTACAAACCAATTGTTTCATTGTACTACACGTTTGTTACAGCTATTTAAGTCTGCTTCTCTGATTTTG
>JAQZBX010111533.1:0-10274 GCA_029593785.1 Cabassous unicinctus
ACTGGTTTCTTCAGTTTTACAAACTAAGCAATATACTCCTTACTTTGGCAGCTATTCACTTGTTATCGCTTACAACGAATGACCAACCACTGCTTTTACTCTGCCAAACCTGCCGGATTCTCACTTTTGAAACCTAAGTAAGAGTCTTGTTTCTTACACTGCTAAGCATGTGTTCTCAATTACAATCAACTTGAAAGCACTGCTTTCCCTGAACCCTGGTTGAATGCAGTGAGTTCTTTGCTTCAGAACACCAAAAGGAAACTTGTTTCATTGGCTGACTTGCATGTGTAGTCACTTAAAATCAATTTCAAGGCACTGGTTTCACCTAGCTCTCTGTGAATGGAGAAGGTACTTCAAGTTTCAAAGGTAAGTAAGATTCTTGTTTGTTTGGATGCTAATGCCCTTGCTTTCACTCACATGACAACAGACAGCTTTGACCTAAGGCTAAGCCAAAGCAGTGTGTTCTTCACTTTACCAAACTAAATCAGATTTGTGTTTTATTTGATGCTTTGCATGTGTTTTCACTTAAATTCATGTTTAAAACACTGGTATCACCTAACGGGCTGTGAGTGCACCAATTAATCCAACTTTGAAAGTTAAGTAAGATACTTATTTGTTTGGCTTCTGTGCGCTTGCTTTCACTCAGTAGCAATGTAAAGTCACTGCTTTTACCTACTGCTATGCCAAAACACTGGTTTCTTCAGTTTTCAAAAGAAAGCAATATAGTCCTTACATTGGCAACTATGCATTTGTTTTCACTTACAACGAATGTCATTACACTGCTTTTACTATCCTAAATGTGCCGGCTGCTCACTTTGGAAATCTAAGTAAGATTCTTGTTTCTTACCAGGCTATACATGTGTTTTCAATTACAATCAACTTGAAAACCCTGCTAGTCCCTAACGTTGGCTGAATGCATTGAGTTCTTTACTTTACAACACCAAAAAAGAAACTTGTTTGATTGGCTGATATGCATGTATATTCATTTACAAACAACTTCAAGACACTGGTTTCACCTAAATCTCTGTCAATGCAGCAGTTACTTCAAGTTTCAAAGGTAAGTAAGATTCTTGTCTGTTTCGCTGCTAATGCCCTTGCTTTCACTCACATGTCAACACAAAGCTTTGACCTAAGGCTAAGCCAATGCAGTGTGTTCTTCACTTAATCAACTAAATAAGATTTGTGTTTCTTTTGATGCTATGCCTGTGTTTTCACTTAAATTCATGTTTAAATCACTGGTTTCCACTAATGGGCTGTCAGTGCAGCAGTTAATCCAACATTGAAAGTTAAGTAAGATACTTATTTTTTTGGCTTCTGTGTGCTTGCTTTCACTGATTAGCAATGTAAAATCATTGCTTTTACCTAATGCTATGCCAAAACACTGGTTTATTCTGTTTGCAAAAGAAAGAAATATAGTCCTTACATTGGCAACTATGCACTTGTTTTCACTAACAACCGATGTCATTACACTGCTTTTACTCTGCCAAAGCTGCCGGCTCCTCTTTTTGAAACCAAGTAAGAGTCTTGTTTCTTACGCTGTTAAGCATGTGTTTTCAATTACAATCAACTTGAAAGCACGGCTTTCCCTCGACCCTGGTTGAATGCAGTGAGTTCTTTGCTTCAGAACACCAAAAAGGAACCTTGCTGCATTGGCTGATTTGTATGGGTAGTCACTTAAAATCAATTTCAATGCACTGGTTTCACCTAACTCTCTGTCAATGCAGTAGTTATTTCAAGTTTGAAAGGTAAGTACGATTCTTGTTTCTTACCAGCTATGCCCTTGCTTTCACTCACATGTCAACACATAGCATTGACCTTAGGCTAAGCCAATGCATTGTTTTCTTCACTTTAGCAAACTAAATAAGATTTGTGTTTTATTTGATGCCATGCCTTTGTTTTCATTTAAATTCATGTTTAAAACACTTGTTTCACCAAACGGGCTGTGAATGCAGCAGTTAATCCAACTTTGAAAGTTAAGTATGATACTTATTTTTTGGGGTTCTGTGCCCTTGCTTTCACTCATTATCAATGTAAAATCACTTCTTTTACCTAATGCTATGCCAAAACACAGGTTTCTTCAGTTTTCAAAAGAAAGCAATATAGTCCTTACATTGGCAATTATGCAATTGCTTTCCCTTACAACGAATGTCATTTCACTGCTTTTACTATGCCGAAAATGCCGGCTGCTCACTTTGGAAATCTAAGTAAGATTCTTGTTTCTTACAATGCTATACAGGTGTTTTCAATTACAATCAACTTGAAAACACTGCTAGTCCATAACGTTGGCTGATTGCATTGAGTTCTTTGCTTCACAACACCAAAAAAGAAACTTGTTTCTTTGGCTCATTTGCATGAGTATTCATTGAGGAACAACATCAAGACACTGGTTTCACGTAACTCTCTGTCAATGCAGTAGTTATTTCAAGTTTGAAAGGGAAGTAAGATTCTTGTTTGTTTGGGTGCTATACCCTTGCTTTCACTCACATGTCAACAGACAGCTGTGACCTAAGGCTAAGCCAATGCAGTGTGTACTTCACATTACAAAACTAAAAAAGATTTGTGTTTTATTTAATGCTATGCTTCTGTTTTCATTTAAATTCATGTTTAAACCACTGGTTTCACCTAATGGGCTGTGAAGGCATCAGTCAATCCAACTTTGAAAGTTCAGTATGATACTTATAAGTTTGGATTCTGTGCCCTTACTTTCACTCATTATCAATGTAAAATCACTACTTTTACCTAAAGCTTTGCCAAAACACTGATTTCTTCAGGTTTCCAAACGAAGCAATATAGTCCTTACTTTGGCAGCTATTCACTTGTTATCGCTTACAACAAATGACCAAACACTGCTTTTACTCTGCCAAAGCAGCCAGTTTCTCACTTTTGAAACCTAAGTAAGAGTCTTGTTTCTTACACTGCTTAGCATGTGTTTTCAATTACAATCAACTTGAAAGCAGGGCTTACCCTGAACCCTGGTTGAATGTAGTGAGTTCTTTGCTTCAGAACACCAAAAAGGAAACTTGTTTCATTGGCTGATTTGCATGGGTAGTCACTTAAAATCAATTCCAAGGCACTGGTTTCACCTTACTCCATGTGCATGGAGAAGTTACTTCAAGTTTCAAAGGTTAGTAAGATTCTTATTTGTTTGGTTGCTATGCCCTTGCTTTCACTCACATGTCAACACACAGCTTTGACCTATGGGTAAGCCAATGCAGTGTGTTCTTCACTTTAACAAACTAAATAAGATTTGTGTTTTATTTGATGCTATGCCTGTGTTTTCACTTGAATTCAGGTTTAAAACACTGGTTTCCCCTTACGGGCTGTGAGTGCAGCAGTTAATCCAACTTTGAATGTAAAGTAAGACACTTATTTGTTTGGCTTCTGTGCACTTGCTTCCACTCATTAGCAATGTAAAATCACTGCTTTTACCTAATGCTATGCCGAAACACTGGTTTCTTCAGTTTTCAAAAGAAAGCAATATAGCCCTTACATTGGCAACTATGCACTTGCTTTCACTTACAACGAATGTCATTACACTGCTTTTACTATGCCAAAGCTGCCGGCTGCTCACTTTGGAAATCTAAGTAAGATTCTGGTTTCTTACAATGCTATACATGTGTTTTCAATTACAATCAACTTGAAAACACTGCTGATCCCTAACGTTGGCTGAATTCATTGAGTTCTTTGCTTTACAACACCAAAAAAGAAACTTGTTTTATTGGCTGATTTGCATGTGTATTCATTTACGAACAACTTCAAGACACTGGTTTCACCTAACTCTCTGTCAATGCAGTAGTTACTACAAGTTTGGAAGGTAAGTGCGATTTTTGTTTCTTTGGCTGCTATGCCCTTGCTTTCACACACAAGTCAGCAACAGCATTGACCTAAGGCTAAGCCAATGCAGTGTATTCTTCACTTTACAAAACTAAATAAGATTTGTGTTTTATTTGATGCCATGCATGTGTTTTCATTTAAATTCATGTTTAAAACCCTGGTTTCACCTAACGGGCTGTGAATGGAGCAGTTAATCCAACTTTGAAAGTTAAGTAAGATACTTATTTATTTGGATTCTGTGCACTTGCTTTCTCTCATTATCAATGTAAAATCACTGCTTTTACCTAATGCTATGCCAATACACTGGTTTCTTCAGTTTTCCAAACTAAGCAATATACTCCTTACTTTGGCAGCTATTCACTTGTTATCGCTTACAACGAATGACCAACCACTGGTTTTACTCTGCCAAAGCTGCGGGTTCCTTACTTTTGAAACCTAAGTAAGAGTCTTGTTTATTAAACTGCTCAGCATGTGTTTTCAATTTCAATCAACTTGAAAGCACTGCATACCCTGAACCCTGGTTGAATGCAGTGAGTTCTTTGCTTCAGAACACCAAAAAGGAACCTTGTTGCATTGGCTGATTTGCATGGGTAGTTACTTAAAATCGATTTCAAGGCACTGGTTTCACATAACTCTCTGTGAATGGAGAAGGTACTTCAGGTTTCAAAGGTAAGTAGGATTCTTGTTTGTTTGGCTGCTATGCCCTTGCTTTCATTCAGATGTCAACACACGGCTTTAACCTAAGGCTAAGCCAATGCAGTGTGTTCTTCACTTTACCAAACTGAATCAGATTTGTGTTTTATGTGATGCTATGCCTGTGTTTTCACTTAAATTCATGTTTAAAACACTGGTATCCCCTAATGGGCTGTAAGTGCAGCAGTTAATCCAACTTTGAAAGTTAAGTAAGATACTTATTTTTTTGGCTTCTGTGAGCTTTCTTTCACTCATTAGCAATGTAAAGTCACTGCTTTTACCTAATTCTATGCCAAAACACTGGTTTCTTCAGTTTTCAAAAGAAAGCAATATAGTCCTTACATTGGCAACTATGTACTTGTTTTCACTTACAACGAATGTCATTACACTGCTTTTACTCTCCCAAAGCTGCCGGGTACTCACTTTGGAATTCTAAGTAAGATTCTTGTTTCTTACAATGCTATACATGTGTTTTCAATTGCAATCAACTTGAAAACAGTGCTAGTCCCTAACGCTGGCTGAATGCATTGAGGTCTTTGCTTTACAATACCAAAAAAGAAACGTTTCATTGGCTGATTTGCATGTGTATTAATTTACAAACAACGTCAAGACACTGGTTTCCCCTAACTCTCTGTCAATGCAGTAGTTACTTCAAGTTTGAAAGCTATGTACGATTCTTGTATCTTTGGCTGCTATGCCCATGCTTTCACTATCACGTCAACACACAACATTGACCTACGGCTAAGCGAAGGCAGTGTGTTCTTCACGTTACCAAACTAAATAAGATTTGTGTTTTATTTGACGCTATGCCTGTGTTTTCACTTAAATTCATGTATAAAACACTGGTTTCCCCTAACCGACTGTGAGTGCAGCATTTAATCCAAGTTTGAATGTTAAGTAAAATACTTATTTGTTTGGCTTTTGTGCACTTGCTTTCAATCATTAGCAATGTAAAATCATTGCTTTTCCCTAATGCTATGCCAAAACACTGGTTTCTTCAGTTTTCCAAACTAAGCAATATAGTCCTTACTTTGGCAGCTATTCACTTGTTATCGCTTGCAACGAATGACCTACCACTGCTTTTACTCTGCCAATGCTGCCAGTTCCTCACTTTTGAAACCTAAGTAAGAGTCTTGTTTCTTAAACTGCTGAGCATGTGTTTTAAATTACAATCAACTTGAAACCACAGCTTACCCTGAACCATGGATGAATGCAGTGAGTTCTTTGCTTCAGAACACCAAAAAGGAACCTTCTTGCATTCACTGATTTGCATGGGTAGTCACTTAAAATCAATTTCAAGGCACTGGTTTCACCTAGTTCTCTGTGAATGGGGAAGTTACTTCAAGTTTCAAAGGTAAGTAAGATGCTTATTTGTTTGGCTGCTATGCCGTTCCTGTCACTGACATGTCCACATACAGCTTTGACCTAAGGCTAAGACAATGCAGTGTGTTCTTCACTTTACCAAACTAAAAAAGATTTGTGTCTTATTTGATGCTATGCCTGTGTTTTCACTTAAATTCATGTTTACAACACTGGTTTCACCTAACGGGCTGTGAGTGCAGCAGTTAATCCAACTTGGAAAGTGAAGTAAGATACTTATTCGTTTGGCTTCTTTGCCCTTGCTTTCACTCATTAGCAATGTAAAATCACTGCTTTTACCTAATGCTATGCCAAAACACTGGTTTCTTCAGTTTTCAAAAGAAAGCAATATAATCCTTACATTGGCAACGATGCACTTGTTTTCACTTACAACGAATGCCATTACACTGCTTTTACTATGCCACAACTGCCGGGTGCTCACTTTGGAAATCTTAGTAAGATTCTTGTTTCTTACAATGTTATACATGTGTTTTCAATTACAATCAACTTGAAAACACTGCTAGTCCCTAACGTTGGCTGAATGCATTCAGCTCTTTGCTTTACAACAGCAAAAAAGAAACTTGTTTCATTGGCTCATTTGCATGTGTATTCATTTACAAACAACTTCAAGACACTGGTTTCACCAACTCTCTGTCAATGCAGTAGTTACTTCAAGTTTGAAAGGTAAGTACAATTCTTGTTTCTTTGGCTGCTATACCCTTGCTTTCACTCACATGTCAACACACAGCATTGACCAAAAGCTAAGCCACTGCATTGTGTTCTTCACTTTACAAAACTAAATAAGATTTGTGTTTTATTTGATGCCATACGTGTGTTTTCATTTAAATTTTGTTTAAAACAATGGTTTCACATAACGGGCTGTGAATGTAGCAGTTAATCCATCTTTGAAAGTTAAGCGAGATACCTTTCATTTGGCGTTTGTGCGCTTGCTTTCTCTCATTATCAATGTAAAATCACTGCTTTTACCTAATGCTATGCCAAAACACTGGTTTATTCAGTTTTCCAAACTAAGCAATATAGTCCTTATCTTGGCATCTATTCACTTGTTATCGCTTGCATCGAATGACCAACCACTGTTTTACTCTGCCAAAGCTGCCGGTTCCTCACTTTTGAAACCTAAATAAGAGTCTTGTTTCTTAAACTGCTAAGCATATGTTTTAAATTACAGTCAACTTGAAACCACAGCTTACCCTGAACCCTGGTTGAAAGCAGTGTGTTCTTTGCTTCTGAACACCAAAAAGGTACCTTCTTGCATTCACTGATTTGCATGGGTAGTCACTTAAAATCAATTTGAAGGCCCTGGTTACACCTAGTTCTCTGTGAATGGAGAAGTTACTTCAAGTTTCAAAGATAAGTAAGATTCTTGTTTGTTTGGCTGCTATGCCCTTGCTTTCACTCACATGTCAACATACAGCTTTGACCTAAGGCTAAGCCAATGCAGTGTGTTCTTCTCTTTACCAAACTAAATAAGATTTGTGTTTTCTTTGATGCTATGCCTATGTTTTCACTTAAATTCATTTTTACAACCCTGGTTTCACCTAACGGGCTGTGAGTGCAGCAGTTAATCCAACTTTGAAAGTTGATTAAGACACTTATTTATTTTGCTTCTGTGCACTTGCCTTCACTCATTAGCAATGTAAAATCACTGCTTTTACCTAATGCTATGCCAAAACACTGGTTTCTGCAGTTTTCAAAAGAAAGCAAAATAGTCCTTACATTGGCAACTATGCACTTCTTTTCACTTACAACGAATGTCATTACACCGCTTTTACTCTACCAAAGCTGCTGGGTGCTCACTTTGACAATCTAATTAAAATTTTTGTTTCTTACACTGCTATACATGTGTTTTCAATTACAATCAACTTAAAAACTCTGCTAGTTCCTAACGTTGGCTGAATGCATTGAGTTCTTTGCTTTACACCAAAAAAGAAATTTGTTTCATTGGCTCATTTGCATGTGTATTCATTTACAAACAATGTCAAGACACTGGTTTCACCTCACTCCCTGTCAATGCAGTAGTTACTTCAATTTTGAAAGGTAAGTACGATTCTTGTTTGTTTGGCTGCTATGCCATTGCTTTCACTCACATGTGAACACACAGCATTGACCTAAGGCTAAGCCATTGCTGTATGTTCTTTACTTTACAAAACTAAATAAGATTTGTGTTTTATTTGATGCCATACCTGTGTTTTCATTTAAATTCATGTTTAAAACACTAGTTTCACCTAACAGGCTGTGAATGCTGCAGTTAATCCATCTTTGAAAGTTAAATAATTTACTTAATTATTTGGCTTCTGTGTGCTTGCTTTCTCTCATTATCAAGGTAAAATCACTGCTTTTACCTAATGCTCTGCCAAAACACTGGGTTCTTCAGTTTTCAAAAGAAAGCAATATAGTCCTTATATTGGCAACTATGCACTTGTTTTCATTTAAAAAGAAAGTCATTACAGTGCTTTTACTCTGCCAAAGCTGCCTGTTCCTCACTTTTGAAACCTAAGTAAGAGTCTTGTTTCTTACACTGCTAAGCATGTGTTTTCAATTACAATCAACTTCAAAGCACTGCTTACCCTGAACCCTGGTTGAATGCAGTGAGTTCTTTGCTTCAGAACACCAAAAAGGAACCTTGTTGCATTGGCTGATTTGCAGGGGTAGTCACTTAAAATCAATTTCAAGGCACTGGTTTCCCCTAGCTCTCTGTGAATGGAGAAGTTACTTCAAGTTTCAAAGGCAAGTAAGATTCTTGTTTGTTGGGCTGCTATTCCCTTGCTTTCACTCAGATGTCATCACACAGCTTTGACCTAGGGCTAAGCCAATGCAGTGTGTTCTTCACTTTACCAAACTAAATAAGATTTGTGTTTTGTTTGATGCTATGCCTGTGTTTTCACTTAAATTCATGTTTACAACACTGGTTTCACCTAACGAGCTGTGAGTGCAGCAGGTAATCCAACTTTGAAAGTTAAGTAAGATACTTATTTGTGTGGCTTTTGTGCGCTTGCTTTCACTCATTAGCAATGTAAAATCACTGCTTTTACCTAAGGCTATGCCAAAACATTGGTTTCTTCAGTTTTCAAATGAAAGCAATATAGTCCTTACATTGGCAACTATGCACTTGTTTTCACTTACAACGAATGTCATTACACTGCTTTTACTATATCAAAGCTGCAGGGTGCTCAATTTGGAAATCTAAGTATGATTCTTGTTTCTTACAATGCTATACATGTGTTTTCAATTACAATCAACTTGAAAACACTGCTAGTTCCTAACGTTGGCTGAATGAATTGAGTTCATTGTTTTACAACACCAAAAAAGAAACTTGTTTCATTGGCTGATTTTGCATGTGTATTCATTTAAAAACAACTTCAAGACACTGGTTTCACCTAACTCTCTGTCAATGCAGTAGTTACTTCAAGTTTGAAAGGTAAGTACGATTCTAGTTTCTTTGCCTGCTATGCCCTTGCTCTCACTCACATGTCAACACACAGCATTGACCTAAGGCTAAGCCAATGCAGTGTGTTCTTTACTTTACAAAACTAAATAAGATTTGTGTTTTATCTGATGCCTTACCTGTGTTTTCATTTAAATTCATGTTTAAAACACTGGTTTCACCTAACGGGCTGTGAATGCAGCAGTTAATCCATGGTTGAAAGTTAATTAAGATATTTATTTGATTTCTGTGCGCTTGCTTTCTCTCATTATCAATGTAAAATCACTGCTTTTACCTAATGCTATGCCAAAACGCTGCTTTCTTCAGTTTTCCAAACTAAGAAATTTAGTCCTTACTTTGGCAGCTATTCACTTGTTATCGTTTACAACGAATGGCCAAACACTGCTTTTACTCTGCCAAACCTGCTGACTCCTCACTTTTGAAACTTAAGAAAGAGTCTTGTTTCTTACACTGCTAAGCATGTGTTTTCAATTACAATCAACTTGAAAGCACTGCTTGCCCTAAACCCTGGTTGAATGCAGTGAGTCCTTTTCTTCAGGACACCAAAAAGGAACCTTGTTGCATTGGTTGATTTGCATGCGTAGTCACTTAAAATCAGTTTCAAGGCACTGGTTTCACCTAGCTAACTGTGAATGGAGAAGTTACTTCAAGTTTCAAAGGTAAGTAAGATTCTTGTTTGTTTGGCTGCTATGCCCTTGCTTTCACTCACATGTCAACACACAGCTTTGACCTAAGGCTAAGCCAATGCAGTGTGTTCTTCACTTAACCAAACTAAATAAGATTTGTGTTTTATTTGATGCTATGCCTGTGTTTTCACTTAAATTCATGTTTACAACCCTGGTTTCTCCTAACGGGCTGTGAGTGCAGCAGTTAATCCAACTTTGAAAGTTGAGTAAGATACTTATTTATTTTGCTTCTGTGC
>JAQZBX010111534.1:0-10274 GCA_029593785.1 Cabassous unicinctus
GGATATAAGGCACAGAATATTCTAATATGGGACTATAGGTGTATGTTCCATTCAGAGCCTATAAATCAACCGCAGTAATACTTGTCTTACAGTGCTCATTGGAAGATTAAGCAAAATAACATGTGAAAATATCTTGGTCAGTGAAAAACTGTTCTGTTGTTCCACTTTTTATGCTCTGAGGATAGACATATAGACTAGACAAACTCTGTCTAATATTAAAAATTCTAGTCATGTTTAAGAGCAAAAGCTTTGTAATTGAATGAACTAAATCTCTTAGCATTGGTACTTCTACTTACTAAGTAGGTGAAGTTTATTAGCCTCTCTATGTCTCAGTTATCATATCTGTACAAAGAGTATTAAAATGTACTTATCTCCTAGGACTGTCATGGAATTACATGAAACAATGCATGTATCATGCTAAGAATGCCATCTAACAGGGAAAAGGGCCATCATTCGCTGTCATCTTCTGTACAGGACTTGAGAGATCAAAGTGTGACTGATGCAGTTTTATGGCAGTAATTATTTCAAATCATTTCTATAGCATGTTTTATTTTTCTCTATGCTTGATAGGATGCTGGAAGATGCTGAAATGAAGAGAGAAGGAAGGCCAACTTTTGTTGTATTAAATACTGGTTCAAAATTTTCATAATTCTAAAATCTTTTATGAGTCTTTGATCTCTGCACAAAAATACCTGAGAGTGATGTTGACATTCCCTGAAACCATTATGGCAGTTAAAGGAAATGTGAATATCATGTGAATTAACAAATAATGAGCACATTCTATGTATCAGTCCTGCTATGTGCAGTATATCATCTGATTTATACATAATCTCATGAAGTGGATTTAAACCCAGACTGATCTTGTTTCTAAGCCTGAATTCTAATCAATATGTTTCTCTACCTCATGAGACAGTGATGTGAATTATCCACTGGAGGAAAATGTTGAGAAATCCTTATACTAGTTTTTTATTTAACCTCCAGTGGCAGGAGTGCTTATTCCTCAGACAGATCCAATGTGTGGCAACAGCTCAAGAAAGAAAGGACTGGAGAAAACAAAGCATTTTGTAGCTTCCTTTTCTACTTCTTGCCCCATCCAAGGAAATGGCCTGAGCATTTTCCAGACAACTTTGATTCTGGGAATGTATTGGTACCTGTAAGGTTGAAGGAAAGTCTAAGTTGAAGTTCAGATTTAGAAATAGGGGAATCCTTTGCTTGAGAAATTATGCTAGTTTAGTTTGTTAATGCTGCTATGAAAAATAACACAAAATGAGTTGACATAAACAAATACCACATAATGTGTTGGCTGAAACAAGCCAAAACCAAGATGCCATCACAGTCATGCTTTCTCTCAGAGCTGGTAGTGTTATGATGACAGCTTTCTGCTACATGGCAACTTCCTTGGTATCCTACTGTGTCTTTCTTTGACTTCTGGCTACTTTAGACATGCAATTTAGGTTTTTATCATATCTATATAGGAGATTCTATTAACCAATGTGTCCACACCCTGACTCAACATATTCAAATATACTACATATGGCTTAGTTCACTAACACAGGAATGTGGATTAAGATTAAGTATTTGTCTTTGGAGGGGTATATGATTCAATACTCAACACCAGAAAGGACATGAATCTGGATGATTCCCAATTCCTCTACTTACTAATTATATGATTCTATCCATCATTTAAGTTGCCATCATCTATAAAATAACCTCCTATAAAATAAAATTATTAGGATGAATATAAAAAAATAACATGAAAAAGCATCCAGCAAGGATATTTAGGCATGAAAATACATGGAAAATATTTTCTGAATTAAATTGAGTGTAATGTTTTCAAAAATGAAAATATCCACTACTACTTTACTGTTGGTTTCCCTTTATTGAATCCTAAACAATCTGTGTTATATTAGCAAGTTAGTAACTTCTCTTTTCCTCAAATTACTCTTCTATAAAATAAAGTGTTACAAAAAGTAAAGTGAATATTAAGGAACAAATTAGTTACTAAAAGGGGGACTGAGAATTTTGGGGTATGGGAGAAAATCATTTATTTCTATAAGAAGATGCTAAGGAGAAGGAGAAAGGAAAGAAGTAAAGAAAGAGAATAAGAAATATTAAAGATAGAGTACAATTAATACAGGGTAGGGGGCAAGATGGCACTGGTTTAAGTGGGTGCATACCATCTCTCTCACAAAAGATGGCTGATTAGGGACAGGATCCAGCCCGAGGGAGCTGTTCTGGGAGCCCACAGAGCAGGAACCTTTAGGGCATCAATCTGCAGGGAGCTGGACAGGGAAATAGATTGCTCAAGATAAAACCATGAGTTTGAGTTCCATGGAAATTATGGGTGGCTAAGTCCCACCCTCAGGACAAAGAGTTAGGGTGAGCCCCAACTCCTGCCAGCCACCCAGTGAGAGGGACCATTCTGAGAGTGGGATGGTTCTGGAAAGGGGAGGAGTAGGGTTTCCTTTCTATGGGTTTGGTTGCCTGGACCCCCTTAGAGCTTTGGGGAGCATATCAGCCTGCTCAAAGTGGCACCAGACTGAGGGGAGAGGCAAATCTGCTGAGGAAGACTGATTTACCTAGCCACCCTGGGATACAGAGGCTTGATCTGAGAGAGGGCAGAGTAAGCCAATTTAATAATTCCATGCTGAGTACTATCAAAATTTCAACTCCCCTAAGGGAGTCAGGCAGTGGAAAGCACTTAATAAGTTTTCAAGAGCCTATCTATGGTCCCCTGGGAGGAGGGTTGGTCTAGAAGAGACTTGAAAAGTACTCATTAATCAGGGTCCCATTTGAGTTTCAAAAGGGAACTCAACCTAACCAGGAGAAGGGAGGGTTTCTGCTCATACAGCCTGCTGAATCCTGCTGCCCTAGGGGAGTAAAACCTGCCCAGGGGAAAGAGACTGAATAGCTTTCTGAAGAGATGCCTAACACAGTTTGAGGGGTAGCTCAGTGGAGGAATTTCTGCCTTGAATGTATGAGGTCCCTGGTTTGATTCCCGACTCCTTTAACAGTGGTGATCCACAGGGATATCTAACATCCAGCTGATACTGTAGGACAGGAAAAGCATAGACACTAATTTTGTACTACCTTCTTTTGGGTCCTTTGTTTTTCCAAAAATAAAAAGTTTAGCTAAATTTTTTTTTAACTTTGTTTACTCACTAAAACCCACCTCAAAACCTGCAGAGAGAAGCCTGCAGGGTAATTGATTGATGAACACAGGCAGCCTGAGAGGCTAGACAAGGGCCCAAGAAGGAATGCTGTTCTTCCTTAGCTTTGTTTGACTGCTTGCTTGTGTGTTTGTTTGGGTTTTTTGTTTTTGTTTCTGTTGTTTGTTGTTGTTTAGTTTCTTATTTTTCTTTCCTCTTTCCTCCCCCCCTTTTAAAATTAAGTGCTTCTAGCTTGTTTCTTCTTTGCTTTGCTTCTCCTTCTTTGATTTCCCATTTTCTGTGTCTACTGATTTTGTCTAACAACACTATCTCTTTTCCTTCCTTCATCTCTCTATTGTATTGCTTACATTCCACCTTTTTTAAAATTAGTCCTCACTTTACTGGTTTCGATTTCTATCTTGTCTATTCTGTTAATTTTTTATTAATTAACTTTTTTCTTTCTGTCCTTTTTTTTCTCTTTCTCTCTCTTCTCATCATTCTGGCCTTTTAAATCATTCTATATTTTTTCTCTATGTGATTTCCCATTTCATTGTAGGTACACCAATTTTTTTATTCCTATTACTCTACACTGTTTACATGAGCTAAATATTCATTTTACTAAGTCTTATATGGCCACTCTTCTAACTTTTAATATTATTTCTATTATCTTTTTTCTTTTCTTATCTCTTTCAATTACTCTGTCCCTAATCTTTTTCCTTCAAGGGAACATAGAAAAAAGCAAGGAAATAGAACAAGAAGAACAATGTGTCAAAGATAATACTTAACAAACACACAAAACCAGCTTCAATATCAGCAAAATCCACAAACCCTTAGCTAGACTGACAAAGAAAAAAAGAGAGATGATGCAAATAAATAAATAAATAATGAAAATGGGATAATATCTACTGACCACACAGAAATAAAAGATATCCTCAGAGGATACTCTGAACAACTGTATGCAAATAAGCTGGACAATGTAGATGAGAGACAGGAACTCCTGGGATCAAACAGATGGCCTGCACTGGCCCTGAAGTGGGTGGAAGACCTCCACAGACCAATTGCAAGTAAGGAGATTGAAACAGTCATCAAACTACTGTCCAAAAATAGTGGCTTGGGACTGGATGACTTCATGGGTAAGTTCTGCCAAGCTTTTCAGGGAGGATTTACTATAAATCTTGCTCAAACTCTTCCAGGGGATTGAACTGGGGGAATGCTGCTGAATTCATTCTGTGGGGACAATATTGCCCTAGTAGCAGAACCACATAAAGATATTATGAATGGGGAATGTTGAAGACCATTTTCCGTAATGAATACTGATTTGAAAGTCCTAAACACATTGCTTGCTGATTGGGTCCAGCTAGACATTAAAGGAATTATTCATGAAGTGGGTTTCATACCATAAATGTGGGGATGGTTCAACACAGGAAGATGAATTGGTATAATATAATACATTTTAAAAATCCAATAAGAAATATCAAATGATGATATCAACTGATGCATTAAGTGGCATTGGCTG
The DNA here is from genome assembly GCA_029593785.1 of Cabassous unicinctus. Taxonomy (NCBI): domain Eukaryota; kingdom Metazoa; phylum Chordata; class Mammalia; order Cingulata; family Chlamyphoridae; genus Cabassous; species Cabassous unicinctus. Next base: position 4,666 of record JAQZBX010111534.1, read on the forward strand.
GATGCAGCATCCTTTCTTGATACATATACTACAAAAGAGAGTAGTTGAGGGAAGCTTTTTCAAAATGATGGAAGCCTTATGTGAGGGACCCACAGCTGGCACTGTGCTCAGTAGTGTAGGGCTGAAGGCTTTCCTGTTGAGATCAGAAGCAGGACTGGTATGCAAACTGTCACCACTGTTGTTCAATATATTGCTGGAAGTTTTAGCTAGAGTATTGGGCAAAAGAGAGAGGTAATGGCCATCCAGAAAGAAAAGGAAGAAGTTGAGATTTCACTGTTTTCAGATGGTGTGATACTATGCCTGGAGGCTCCCTGGGATTCTACAGCAAAGCAGTTAGAGTTGATTACCAATTTTAACAGCAGCCAGCTGGATGCAGGATTAATGTGTGGAGTTTAGTGGTGTTTCTATATACTGGTAATTTGCAACTAAGGTGGAGGTCCGAAGGGAAAAATCCATTTACAGTGAAGACTAAGAGAATCAAATTTTGGGGAGTAAACTTAACTGAGGAAATAAGGTACTTGTATTCAGAAAGCTGCAGTGCATTGCTGAAGGAGATTGAATGGAAACTGAAAGGTTAGAGGACCATTCCATGCTCTTGGATTGGAAGACTAAATATCATTGAGATGTTAATTTTAACCAAATTGATGTGCAAATTAAATTCAATTCTGATAAAAATTTCCAGCATCAACTTTTAAAGAAGTGGAAAACACAATTATTAAATTTTTAGAGGAGTAGCAGGCCCTGAATATCTAGAAACATCTTAAAGAGGAGGAGAAAAGTTGGAAGGCTCTCTCTTCTAGACTTTAAATCATATTTCTTAGCTACACTGGTAGAAACAGCATGGTACTGTCATGGAGATAGACATGGGAATCAGTGGAACTGAATTAGTGGTTCTGGAACACACTTTCACACCTATGGCCACATGATTTTTGGCAAGACTGTCAAGCTAACCTAGCTGAGGCAGAACAGTTTTTTCAGCAGTTGGTGCTGGGAGAACTGGATATCTACAACAAAAGAAAGAAATAGCACTGTTTTGCTAAGGAAGAGGCAGAAACTCTAAATGCTATGCAGAGGCAGCTTTATTAAATCAAATGAGTTTCAGGTTATATTAAATGATAACAATAGAGCAATCACAAAAAAGAAAAGTAATTAAAGACATAGGAAGGAATGAAAGTATATACAACCACTCACCAAATCAGGGGAAAACTCAACATCTGAACTCTCACATGGCTGGGACCCACTTTACAGCCAATCCAAGTCCCAGTTTGATAAATGGTCTCAGACAGAGTGTCCCCTCCTGGCTGAGGCTCTGACTGGCAGCCCAGGGGTTATCCCTTTTAAGGTGTTCTGAACCTCAGAACTCCAATGATTATGCAACACATGAGGAATGACCTCATCAAAAATAACTGAATCCTTCTGGTGGGGGATGGCCAGCCCTCCACAGGAGAGAAGTGGTATCTCAAGGGATTTTTGTTTTATTCTATTTATGGTACATTGAACAGGAACATAATGGACTTTAGCTTTTAGTTTTACAGGGTGTTTAAATATGATGTTTGGTGACTTGCTACTTCTAAATATTTGATTTTTGGGTAATGGATGATGGGGTTGTCTGCAAAGCAGTGATATAACATTCCAAAAGACCAAGGACAAGTTAATCATTCACAATTCTAGCCTGAAACAGCTGTGACTATTGATTTGAAAGCTTATGAATTCACAATTCTTAATAATAATAAACTTATAGTACATCATTTGATCCCAAGAATTGGGAATTTATATATAGAAAAGGAAAACAACAGACATGTTTTCCCAATGCCGTAAGGAAAGAAGAAAAGAAAAATAACCCTAACTTGTAAGGTACTGTACTCACAACCATTATCCACAAGTTCTTGGGTGGCACCATATTCACAACAGATGTCCCTCCTATTAAGATAAACCATCAGAAGACACCATATTCACAACAGATGCCTACAAGTTTAATTATTCTACATATTCATTTTGGAAAATCTTACCCTAACACCAGTAATACTTTAAGCAGAATGAATAACACCAATTTATCAAGCAACAACTTAATATAATACAGCAAAATACAAAAGCAATACCTATTAATGTCTTCTTCCAGGTCCAGCTTAAAGAGGAAAAACAATTATTAATAGGATCATGGGCTAAATTTCCAATATCTATAATCTGAGATGCCATTTGCTGCAGGGTTTGGGTGATATTTTAACAGTTTTGGATGACTTTTATTTTCCATGGAATTCAGATTCTCAACCAGTAAGTCTGCACAGAGCAATAACATGATGAAAATGACCTCATTTCCCCCCATTTTTATAGTTTGAGGCATAGGAAACAACAAATTATTATTACTTCCCCATTTGGGGCTGTAGGGCAGCTGGCACTTTAACTCATAATCGCAATGCCTTCATTGGTCCTGCTGTTAGCATCTTAATTGGAGCTGTGGCCACAGCCCACAGTGCTAAATTTAAATTTAGTTCAATGTTGTAAGGATCTAGTTAAAAGAGTCCCATTGCCGTGTCTGCAGCACTGAAAGCATACCTTGTCCCTTCTTAAAGCAGTTTCTTTTTAATAATGATTTCCTGGAATTTGCCAATTTAATACTTCAGTTAAGAAATGCTTCTACAAACATCTTATAAGTATTCATAACCAATAGAGTATAGTTACTTCATTTAAAGAGAAATCTGCCTTCACAGAACACATTCCCTTACTTAATGCTACTACAATACCTTCTACAACTTGCCATATGAATCAAAGTTTTGTCCTACATACTTCCATTAAGATTTTATGAAAAACCAGCCATCTTATCTTAGAACATAACACATTCTTTTAAACAAACTTATCGAATTTTAGTCAATACTGCCATAAACTTTTTATATCTTTTAATATCCATTTAAGTATCACATTCCTCATCCCATTCTGTGAAGAAAAATAAAATATTCATTTCAATTTAGGCAAAAACTTTTTTTAGCCATTTGAATAGAGCTCTTGTAAGAATTTTCATTTATCAGTTTAATATTACCACCCAGAAGTGTCAAAATACAAACTGACACTGAACAAACATACAAAAACTAAAAGAGTTGAGACACATCAACAGAAACATAAAGCTCATTGATTTGACTCATAATTTTTACTCCTTTTGCATGGATGTCTTCAAGCTCCATTACTTCACATCTCTGATTTTACTGCTTTTAAGATCTCTTCTGGATTCTGTGTTGCCTGTAATATGCGAGCTTGTTCTTAGAAACTCTTTTATTAGTAATCATCAACCAATTAGGATTAATTGTTTAGTATAAATGCAGTTAAACTCTAATTTAGCAGTTCATACAAACAGACATCTAAAACATGTATTTTGGATTACTACTCTTTAGGAGAACACTTAGGCTCAAAGTTCAAGAGTAAGCTATTGATTCAAAACTGAAAGTTTCTTCTAACACCTTGGTAAAAATTCTGATCAAAATAAAAAGTAACTAAAACTTAAAATATTTCAAAGTAACATCCCATTAAAATTTTTCTACAGTTTACACAAGCTTTATGGGCTTTCAAATTTGTGATCTATTTTCACTTACAGGCTTTAAAAAGCTGCTTACATTTCTTACCTTTATAGAGATGCCCAGTTCAAAAATTACTAAACTTTAATAGCACTAATCTTATTAATTAGCGTATTCAGGCTCAATTAAAATTAGCATGGAAACAAAACAGAAAACATTAATGTTGCTAAGTTTTTCTACTCTTCCAGAAGATTAAGTCTATCAAACCACAGCCTCACCATCATTCTTCCCTTCATTACCTAAGAGCATGAGAAAAGAGGCATTCTGATAATGTAATTCTACCCAAATCCTACTGACTACACTAAAATGTTTTGCTAAGGAAGAGGGGTTCTGAACAACAGACTTCCAATGAGTCTTGCAACTCATGAAGAATGACCTCATCAAAAGTAACAAAATCCTTCTGGTAAGGGGGTGGCCAGCCATTCCCAGGAGAGACACGGTGTCTTGAGTGGTCTTTGTTCTATTCTATTTATGGTACACTAAACAGGAACATAAAGGATTTTAGCTTTTCTCTTTACAGGATGTGAAAATATCGCATTTGGTGACTTGCTCCTTCAAAACATTTGTTTTTTGGGAAATGAATGATGGAGTTGCATGCATAGCAGCATTATAACATTACAAAGAAAAAATAACAAATTAATCATTCTCAGTTCTAGGCTGAAACAGCAGTGACTATTGATTAGAAAGCTTATGAATTCACAATTCTTAATAATAATTTTCTTATAGTACATCAAGGACCTATAACACACACCGATGTAGAGGGTGACACAAGTGGATCTGGCACCTAAGTATAAGGACTAGAGTGGGGGAGATCCTGGGAGGTTGATGTTGGGAAGCATTTTCCAGACCTGGTGGTAAGTGGTGGACTCTTAAGCCTTGCACTGGAAGCACAAGATACATAGGAGGACATGGAAAAATGGGACCTCCTCAAATCAGGATATTTTTGTGATTCAGAGTAAATTTTCAGCAAGGTGAAGGAGGCTAAAATCTTCTTCCATTCCTTTTAGCAGTATGCCTTAATCATTTTTTGTAGAATTTCCACTATCAATTTGATCCCATTATAATTGGCATTTTATATTTAGTTTTATTTTTGACATATTGCTGATTGATTAATTTTGTAATTTTATAAATACAAAATTTTTCTGATATATATCCAAATGAATTTGATATAAGTTATCTTAAAGTACACAGAAATTACTTGTATTCACCTATAAATGAAACTCTGAAAAAATAACACAATATTATTTAAGGACTTTGGAAGAACAGGATTCTATTTCTCTTTGTTTTTTAAACTACTTTTCTCATCTAAGTCAATATATATTTGATATTTGGTTTATATGTGCAAATAAAGAAAGACCTATTATTTTAGTGAGTATATTTTAAAACAGGTAACTGCTTCCTTTCTGAGAATAAATAAATTTTCAGAGGCTAAGTTGTCCACATGGGAATAAAAGGTTGAGTTCCTTATGAAATAAATGAGATAAACACAAAAATTAAGAAACAAAGTTGCTATATATTAATTTCACAAATTAATCTCTCTTTCTTATTTTTAAATACGTTTAATTTTTAAAGAAACTTTAGATTACATAAATATTACATAAAAATATATCTTTCTTAACTTTTAACATACAAGTATATAATATAGGTGTTTTTTAATTAGAAGAGTTTCAATCAAAATTGTAAACTCCTACGAATAGTTCTGTGTTATTCAATAAAATACCCTGGGGTAGATAGATCAGAGGTTGTATAGGTGAATAGAGGACAATTTGTCCATTGTTATTTATATCAGCTTACTGAAGTGGTGTATTATATGAAACTCTCAATGGGATCAGGTATTGGCATGGGTCCTAAAGTATTGTTTATTTCATTATTTTTTAAGATAATAATTAAACATATTAGAATTCTAGACATCACTGGGTTAGTACCTCATGTATAAATACAGGAAAGAAATTATGTTACAAAACACACATGAAACTTTAAGCTATTATGGTTATGGTTATGCTATTTGTTTCTTCCACTATTTTGTAATTGGGGCAATGTAAAGGG
>JAQZBX010111535.1:0-10275 GCA_029593785.1 Cabassous unicinctus
ACAATTTTAAAGATTCCAAATAAATAAAAACAAGGGTCAAAAAAAAAAAACCCAACACATTAACACAAAACCAAACAAAAATAAAATTGTAGACTAGAGAGAGAAATTGAGCAACAGAGTAATCCCATCAAAATAAACAGATGTTGAGACATCAACAAAAATTTACAAGGCCTACTAAGAAACAGGAAGTTCTGACCCAGTGAAAGGAAAAATCTAAAAAGCCAAATTTGGAACAAGTAATCAAATATGTCCACACAAATCTGCTAAACTAATTCAAGGAGATGAAGGAAAAGAAAAAGGATATAAGAAGTTGCTAGGTGAACATTCAGAAGAAATTGTAAACAAGGTTGCCCACTGTCACCATTCTTATTCTGCATTTTGTTAGAAGTTCTTATGAGAGCAGTTAGGCAAGAAAAATAAATAAAAGACATGAAAATTGGAAAGGGAGAAGTAGAACTTTCACTCTTTGCAGGTGACATGACACTATTTACAGAAAATTTTGAAACATACACAAAAATCTACTAGAGCTAACAAATGAGTTCAGCAATGTGGCAATGTATAAGATCCACATGTAAAAACCAAGAATGTTTCTATACACTAAGAACAAGCCTCTGAGAAGGAAATCAAGAAAAATATTCTATTTTCAATAATAACTAAAAGAATCAAATTTCTAGAAATAAATGTAACTTAGAAAGTAATGGACATATATACAGAAAACTACTCAAGATTGCTAAAACAAATCAAAGAAGATCTAAATAAATGGAAGAATATTCCATGTTCATGGATTGGAAAACTAAATATCAAGATGTAAATTCTATTCAAATTGGTTTATAGATTCAACACAATCTCAATATAAATTACAGCACCATTTTTTGCAGAAATGGAAAAGCCAATTATCAAATTTATTTTGAAGGGTAAGGGATCCCGAATAGCCAAAAATATCTTGAAAAAGAAGAATTAAGTTGGAAGTCTACAGTACCTGATTTTAAAGCATATAACAAAGCTAAGGTGGTCAAAACTGCATGGTGTCAGCACGAGGATAAGCATGTTGACCAATAGAACTGATTGAGAGTTCAGAAATAAACCCACACATCTATGGCCAATGGATTTCTGACAATATCACCAAGTCAACTTAACTGGGACAGAATAGTCTCTTCAACAAATGATTCTGTAAGAACTTGATATTCATGTCAAAAAGAATGAAAGAGGATCCCTATCTCATGCCCTATACCAAAAATTAAATTAACTGAATATGGATCAAAGCCTAAATATAAAAGCCAGGACAATAAAACTCCTAAGACAAATATAGGGAAGTATCTAAAAGATCTTGTGGTAGGAAATTGTTTCTTAAACATTACACCCAAAGCATGAGTAATGAAAGAAAAACAATAGACAGGACTTCTTTGAAATTAAAAAAAAATGTTGTACTTCAAAGGAATTTTTTAAGAAATTGAAAAGGCAGCCTACTCAATGGGAGAAAATATTTGGAAATTACAAATCTGGTAAGGGACTAATATCCAGCATATATAAAGAAATTCTACAAATCAATAATGAAAAGACAAAAAATTCAGTTGAAAAATGGGCAAAAGTCTTGAGCAGGCACTTTTCCAAAGAGGAAATACAAATGGCTAAAAAGCACATAAAAAGATGTTCAATATCACTGGTTTTTAAGGAAATGCATGACAAAACTACATTTATATAGTATAATATTTTATTTCACACATACTAGACTGGCTGCTATTAATAAAACAGAAAACTACAATTCTTACAGAATGACGAGAAATAAGAACACTAATTCCCTTCTAGTGAGAAGGTGTGAAAATGTAGAATGGTGTAACCACTGTGAAGGACAATTGGGAAGATCCTCAGAAAGCTAAATAAAGAATTGTCAAATTATCTGGAAACCCTACTAATAGATATATACTCAAAAGAAATGAAAGCAGGGACGCCAACAGATAAATGCACACCATTGTTCATAGTGGCATTATTCACAATTGCCAAAGATGGCAGCAACCCGATTGTCTATCAATGCACAAATGGATAAATAAAATGTGGTATATATAAATGATGGATACTAGTCAGCTGAAAGAAGGAATGAAGTACTGCATTGCAACAACATGGATGTACCTTGAGGACCCTATTTTAAGTGAAATAAGCCAACACAAAAAGACAAATATGTCATGATCTCTCTGATATGAATTAAGTATAGTAAGCAGAATTGTGGAAGTAGAGTCTGGAAGATAAGTTGCTATGAGATAGAATGGGAGAACACAATGATGAGCTGATGCTAAATGTAGGCAGAATTTATAATTAGGTTGATTGTGATGATTTGTAAATGAATGGAGGTGGTGGTGGTATAGTGACGTGAGTGTAATTAACAGTGTTGAAGTGTGCATGTGAACATGGTTGAAAGGGAAAATTTTTTGTCACACACATTGCTAGTAAGAATGTTGGAAGATAAATATAACATAGTGAGTTCTGGGGTGGCTGAGGATTGTGGTAAATAATACAAATATAAGAAATTTATTTCAGGAGATATAGCAAAGGTACATCACTAGTACAAGTTTTTTATATTGGGGTGGTATATGGGGTAAAATGGACCTAAAGAATATGTTTATGGGATTTAAATATATTCTTCTTGTAATAGAAATGTTTTCTCAATATATAGGTGCACACAGTAGCTAACAAAATATTAAATTTCCACCCTGGAGAAGTCCTGCTACTTTCACATATAAGATGGCAAAAGTTTTGAGAATATAAATGCCTTGCCTAAGAAAATAAAACAGACCAATATGCGTATTTCTCAATTGTAATACTTAAGAACCTTATTCTTGCAGTAATTAAATTAAGCATAATTATAATTAATGCCAAAGAGTTACATTCTGAACTCCTCTTTGTTATTATATGTGGCCTCTCTAGGTCTAAACCAAACTCTGCAAATATACTTACTACCTTCCTCCTGATGAGGAACATGACCCCCGGCAAAGTGCCTTCTTGTCTTCTTGGCACTTAGGTTTTATTAAAAGGTGTTAGTCATTGATACATTTGGGAAAGGACCTTGGACAAAAGGGGGAAATATTAGATAAAACAGTATTTTATGGTTAAGATATTTCAAAGTGAATTGGGAGGTCATTCTGGAGTTTATGCTTATGCTTATCTCAGGCAGATTTCACAAACTGCCTGAGTAAACAAAGCCTCAAACAAAAGTGATTCTGAGGGCTCTAGGGACATCTATACATCATAGGCAAAGCACAAGACCTCATGAAATAAAAAACAATTTCTCAGTGGGCCCTATTTAGGAATATATGAAAATCTGTTTCCCAATATAACATAGTTATAGTCATTTATAATTCCCCCAATCATGATTCTTCTCCTTTTATTGGACAGTTTGGTTTTCAATATACTTAAATATATTTCTCAGAGAATTAAATCTTTGGTTTGTTCACATGCTGGTTGGGTCCTGAAACCCAGCAGGTTTGCAGTCAGCTCCTACTCTCCAGTTCTTCAGGCTTGCTCTGGACAACTAACAAGATGATGATAGAAGAGTTGTGATGGTTAAGTTAATGTGTCAACTCGGACAAGCAATTGTGTCCAGGTGTTTGGTCCAGCAAGCACTGGGCTAATTGTAATACAAGAACATTTATGGATGTTGGGCACCAGTGAGTTTACTGGGTGGATGGCTGATTACATCTGCATAAATCAGGGAGATCGCCGTCAGCAATGGGTGATGCTTTTATCCAATCATTTGAATACCTTATAAGGGAAAGTGATTTCAACACACAGAGAGAATTTCCCAGCTCATCTTTGGACAGCCAACTTCTCCCAAAAACTCATCAAGGACCTTTCATTGGACTCTCATTGGAGCCCCAGGTTTGTAGCCTGCCTGTGGAACCTGGACTTGTGCATCCCCACAGTTATGTGAGAGATTCTTATAAAATCTCATGCTATTGAGAGATATCTCCTGGTGATTCTGTTTCCCAAGAGAACCCTGACTAATATAGCTTGGTACCAGGAGTGGTTCTTGAGGAACAGAGTCTTAAACATGGGATGTCTGAGGTGGTTCTGAGAGTTTTGGACTCAAGGGTACTAATGGCTCCCTTTCCAATAACGAAGACGTTGCTAACAGTCCATGGCGTGAGCTGACAATAGAGATAAGCAAAATAGCATCATTGGATTCCCATACTTCCACACCTATAAGAAACAAGGATCTGGGTGACAGTGTTTTCAAAACCTTAACAGAATTTTGTGGAGTTAAAAGGTATAATGATGTTGGCTGGTTGCTCCTAGATACTCTGGATACAGTTAAAAAAGAAAGTGATGAGCTAATGTCTTCAAATTTGAAACTTAAATGCCACATGTTTTATGTGAAATTTGCTATGTGTGCCCTGAAAGAAAATCTTGTCTTCTGTCATCACAGACTTGAGATATCTGAGAATCAAGCCCAGACTCTCATTGTATGAGTAGCAGAATTACAGAGGAAACTAAAATCTCAACCCCACAGTGTTTCTGCAATTAAAGTGACGGCATTGATAGCAAAGGAGTGGAACCCTGAGGATTGCGATGGAGACATATAGGATGATGATAATATTAGTGGGGACACTGGAACCCTAAATTCTACTGAAACTTAACCAGATAAACCTGCTTTGGCTTGCCATGTGGAGACCACAAATTCGCAACCTTGTATCATCCAGCCTCCAGCCTGCCCCAAGGAGTCCGGACCTCATCCCAGCCATGAGGCAGGTACCAGCCAAACCCCAGCATGCACTGCCCAACCTCCAGTCTGCCGTAAGGTATCTGCCTTCCAATCCCTGCTTGAAGAGATTAATCCTGTCTCACCAGAAGAAAATGCAGAGGAATGCTCTGAGGTCAGTAGCTTGCCAGACGTATCTAATCCTTCTCCTTACCCACCCTGACCACCCCTCTTGTCTTTGAGACCTATTACTTGACTAAAATCACAGCAAGCCCCCAAAGGTGAAATATAAAGTGTGACCATTGAGGAAGTACACTGTATTCTGAAAGAACTGCATGAGTTTTCCAACTTATATAGACAGAAATCAGGGGGATATGTGTGGGAATGGATACTAAGTGTATGGGATAATAGTGGAAAGAATATAAAGTTGGATCAGGCTGAAATTATTGATATGGGCTCACTAAGTAGAAATTCTGGATTCAACACTGTAGCTCGAGGGGTTAAAAAGGGCTCTAACAGTTTGTTTGGGTGGCTGACTGAAACATGGACCAAAAGTTGGCCTAGCATATCTGAGGTTGAGATGCCTGACTTGCCCTGGTATACAGTAGAAGAGGGAATTTAAAGGCTTAGAGATATTGGAAAGTTAGAATAGACTTGCAATTTGAGACCTGCCCACCCACCCTAGGAATGTCCAGAGGACACAACTTTAACCAGGACTATGAGGAATAAATTTGTAAAACTAACCCCATCTTTTCTGAAGAGCTCTGTGGTTACTCATTTTTGTAGTCCAGATATTATTGTAGGGAGGGGTGTAAAGGAATTAGAATCCTTATACATTATGGGGAAGATAAGATCTTGGCCAGTGAAAGTCAAGTATTGGCAGTTAATCACCAAAGGCAAGGAGGATGTGGCTACCAAAATGAAAGGCAGGTTCAAAGCAGCCCTCAGAATAGTCTGAGTCGCATGGAGTTATGTTATTGGCTAATAGATAATGGGGTACCTAGAAGTTAAAAACATGGGTGGTCTACTAAATTTCTTCTGGATCTGTTTAAGCAGAAGAGTTCTAGGTTGAGTGAACAAAATCCTAACTCAAATTGCAGATGCAGAGAATCATGGCCCCTTAATCAATTCCCAAACTTGAGACAGTTTATAGACCCAGAGCCCCTTGAATGAGGAGGACAGATCCCCTTGGGGAAGGATCCTGTTAAACTGCCAAAAATTCATACTGCTCATCTTCCTCCCACCTTTCCCCAGGGAGACCTACAGCCTTTTACCAGAGTCGCTGTGCACTGGGGAAAAGGAAATGGTCAGACATTTCAGGGATTATTAGAAACTGGCTCAGAAATTACATTAATTCCAGGAGACCAAAACGTCACTGTGGTCCACCAATCAGAGTAGGGACTTATGTAGGTCAGGTGATTGTTGGAGTTTTAGCTCAGATCAGTCTCACAGTGGTCCAGTGGGCCTCTGAACCCATTCTGTGGTTATTTCACCAGTTCAAGGATGCATAATTGGAATAGACATAATTAGTAACTGGCAGAATCCCCACATTGGATCCCCGACTTGTGGAGTGAGGGCTATTACAGTTAGAAAGGCCAAGTGGAAGCCACTAGAACTGCCCCTACCTGGCAAAAGAGTAAAACAAAGGTAGTACTGGATTCCTGGAGGGATTGCAGAGATTAATGCCAACACCAAGGTTTTGAAGGATGCAGAGGTGGTGATTCCCACCACATCCCCATTCAACTCTCCTATTTGGCCTGTGCAGATAATAGATTGGTCTTGGAGGATGACAGTAGATTATCATAAACTTAACCAGGGGGTAACTCCAATTGCAGCTGTTGTCTCAGATGTGGTATCATTGCTTGAGCAAATCAACACTTCTCTTGGTACCTGGTATGCAGGTGTTGATCTGGAAAATTCTTTTTTCTCAATTGCCATTAGTGAGGACCACCAGAAACAGTTTTCTTTCAGCTGGAAAGGCCAGAAGTATACCTTCACTGTCCTGCCTCAGGGGTATATCAATTCTCCAGCCCTATGTCATAATATTGTTTGCAGGGACCTTGATCTTCTCTCTTTTCCATGAGACATCACATTGGTCCATTTTATTTATGATATCATGTTGATAGGACCTAGTGAGCAAGAAGTAGCAGGACTCTAGAATTATTTGTAAGGCATTTGCAGGAGAGAGTATGGGAGATAAATCCAACAAAATACAGGGTCCTTCCACCTCAGTGAAAATTCTAGGTGTCCAGTGATTGGGGCATATCACGTCATTCTTTTTAAAGTAAAGGATAAGCTGTTGCATCTGGCCCCTCTTATGACCAATAAGAGGCACAATGTTTACTTGGCCACTTCCAATTTGGAGACAACACATGATGCTGTCTGGAGCCTTTGGCAGGCCCCTACAGGGAAATCACAAGGCAAACCCTTAGGATTTTGGAGCAAAGTCTTGCCATCCTCTGCAGATAACTACTCCCAATTTGAGACACAGCTTTTGGCTTGCTCCTGGGTCTTAGTAGTGACTGAATGCTTAACCATGGGCCATCAAGTTACCATTAGTCCTCAGTTGCCTATCATGATCTGGGTGTTTTCTGTCCCACCAAACCATAAAGTTGGATGTGCACAGCAGCACTCCATAATAAAGTCGAAGTGGTATATACGAGATAGGGCTTGAGTGGATACTGAAAGCACAAGTAAGTTATATGAGGAAGTGGCCTAAATGCCCATGTTCACCATCCCTGCCATGTTACCTTCTCTTTCCCAGCCCACAGCTATGGCCTCTTGGGGACTCCATTACAATCAGTTGACTGAAGGTAAGAAAACTCAGGCCTGGTTTACAGATGTTTCTGTGCAATATGCAGGTATCACCAAAAGTGGACAGTTGCAGCACTGCAGCCCTTTTCTGGGACATCCTTGTAGGATAGCAGTGAAAGCAGATCCTACCAATGGGCAGAATTTCAAGCATTACACCTGTCTGTTCATTTTCCTTGGGAGAAGAAATGGGCAGAGTGTGTTTATACACTGATTCATGAACTATTGCCAATGGTTTGGCTGGATGGCCAGGAACTTGGAAGGAACATGATTGGAAAATTGATGACAAGGACCTCTAGGGGAGAGGTATGTGAATAGACCTCTTTGAGTTGGCAAAAATCCATGAACATATTCGTGTCAAACATGTATGCTTACCAGAGGGTGACTTCAACTGAAGAAGATTTTAATAATCAAGTGAATAAGATGACCCACTCTATGACTAATGCTCAGCCTTTCCCCAGGCACTTCTGCCATTGCCCATTGGGCTCATGAGCAAAGTGGCCATGGAGGTAGGTATGGAGGTTATGCATGGGTCAGCAACATTGACTTCCCCTCACCAAGGCTGACTTGGCTACAGCCACTGCTGAATGCCCAATCTGCCAGCAGCAGAGACCCACACCCAGCTCCTGATATGGCACCATTCCTTGAGGTGACCAGCCTGCTACCTGGTGGCAGGTTGACTACATTGGACCACTTCAACCACGGAATGGGAAGTGATTTGTTTTGATAGGAATAGACACATACTCTGGATATGGGTTTGCATTTCCTGCATGCAATGCTTCTTCCAAAACTATCATCTGTGGGCTTACTGAATGTCTTATCTACCACCATGGCATTCCACACAGCATTGCTTCTGATCAAGGGACACATTTCACAGCAAATGATGTGTGGGAATGGGTATATGCCCATGGGATTCACAAGTCTTACCATGTTCCCCATCATGCTGATACAGCTGGGTTAATAGAACAGTGGAATGGCCTTCTGAAGACTCAATTATGGTACCAACTAGGTGGCAATACTTTGCAGGGCTGGGGCAATATTCTCCTGGAGGCTGTGTATGCTCGTAGTCAGTGTCCACTCTGTGGTGCTGTTTCCCCCATAACCAGGATACATGGATCTAGGAATTAACAGCTGAAAATGGGAGTGGTACCACTCACTATTATCCCTAGTGACCCACTAGGAAAATTTTTGCTCCCTGTCCCTGCAACCTTAAGCCTTGCTGGTATGCAGGTTTTAGTCCCAAAAGAAGGAGTGCTGCCACCAGGGAACACAACAATATTTCCATTGAACTGGAAGTTAAGACTGCCACCTGGCCACTTTGGTCTCCTCTTACCTGGGAATCAAAAAGCAAAGAAGGGAATTACTGTACTGACTGGGGTGCTTGATCCTCACTATCAAAGGGAAATAGGACTACATCTACATAATTGGGGTAAAGAAGAGTTTGCCTGGAATACAGAAGATCCTCTAGAATGTCTGCTATTACTACCATGCCTATGTTTAAAGTCCATGGAAAATTGTAACAACCCAATCCAAGCAGGACTAACAATGGCCCAGAATCTTCAGGAATAAATGTTTGGGTAACAGTACCAGGCATAGAACCATGGGCAGCTGAAGTGCTTGCTGAGGGTAATGGGAACATGGAATGGGTAGTGGAAGAAGGTAGTGATAAATATGAACTTCAACCATGTGACCAGTTACAAAAATGAGGACTATAATAGTCATGAACGCTTCTTCCTAGTTTCATTATGAGTTTGATTGTATATGTACACAAAATGAATTTCTTTGTTTTCTTCCCCAACCTTTTCCCCTATCATATGAAAAGTTGTATTAATTTCATGTCATAATATTTAAGGATGTCAGGTTTAAGAGTGAATATTACCCAAGGACTTCCACCTTACTCTGTAGGGAATTAATGTGTTTCCAGTTGTACACAGGTGAATTGTACATAGTTAAGCAGAAATATATATGTGTGCTTGTCTGTTATTGTTTTTACTTAGAGACTAAGTATGTTTTAAGGTAGTGTGTATGAATGCCAAGTTGACAAGAGGTGGGCTGTGATTATTAGGCTAATGTGTCAATTCAACCAGGTAATTTGGTACAGCAAATACCAGGTGTTTGGTACAGCAAGCACTGGGCTAATTGTAATACAAAAACATTTTTGAACTTTGGTCACCAGTGAGTTTACTGTGTGAATGGATGATTACATCTGGATCAATTAGGGAGCTCGCCATCAGCAATGGGTGATGCTTTTATGCAATCAGTTGAACACCTTAAAAGGGAAAGTGATTTCAACATTCAAAGAGAATTTCCCAGTTCGTCTTTGGACAGCCAGCTTATCCCAGAAACTCATCAAGGACCTTTCATTGGACTTTCATCAGAGCCCCTGGTTTGCAGCCTGCCTGTCGAATGTGGACTTGTGCATCCCCACAGTCACATGAGAAACTTTCATAAAATCTCATATTATTGACAGGTATCTCCTGTTGATTCCATTTTCCTAGAGAACCCTGACTAGTACAAGTTCCATTCCCCAAACAAAGAGCATCTTCAACCACAAGTCCAACATTTATTTTCCTCTGCACTGTAATATCTAAGTTTTATCTCAGGAAGATGTAGTCAGAGTGGGCATCATCCCACATCCCTCAAGACTGAGGCATGAACAAAACTAAAGGGAGAGTATGAACACCAACCAAAGCAGATTGTTATTGTAGCTATTATCTTGTGTTGAGTAAGTTTTAACAGTAATATAAAAATTATATATATATATATATATATAT
>JAQZBX010111536.1:0-10274 GCA_029593785.1 Cabassous unicinctus
AAATTCACTTACCCACAAGGACACAAATAGACTAAAAGTAAAAGGTTAGAAAAAAGATACTCCATGCAAATAGCAATCAAAAAGAAGAGTAGTGATACAAATAACAGATAAAATAGACACTAAATACAAAAGCACTGTAAGAGAGGAAGCAAGGCATTATATATTAATAAAAATGATCAATTCACCAAGAAGAAATAACAGTAATAAATTTTTATGCATCTAACCAGGGTGAAACAAAACACATGAGACACACACTGGCAAAAATGAAGAGAGAAATAGATGTCTCTACAATTATATTTGGAGACTTCAAACACTCTCATCTTTTGATAGATCAACTGAATAGAGGATTAATAAGAATTTGAATAATATCAAAAATAAACTAGACCTCACAGACATATATTGGACATTGCAACCCAAAACAGCAGCATATACATTTTTCTCAAGAACCCATCAATCTTTCTCCAAGATAGACCATATGTTGGATGACAAAACAAGTATCAATACATTTTAAAATATTAAATTTATAGAAAAGCAGTATATCTGATCTTAATAGAATGAAGCTGGAAATCAATACCAGGTGGAGAAAGGGAAAACTCACAAATATATGGAAGCTAAACAATATACTCTTGTTGTTTTAATTTTTTAAAACTCAATTTTATTGATACATATTAATAAAGCAAAAATCCATCCAAAGTATACAATCCATGCTATTGGGTGTAGTCACACATTTGTGCATTCATCACTTCAATCATTCTTAGAGCAATTTCATTATTCCAATCATAATAATAAACAAAAAAACAAAAACACATCACGTCTTAATCTCTCTGCTTCTCCTGCCATACATAGCTGCTATTATTTTTCCTTCTTTCTCATATATTTGTATTTATATTTTTTAAAGATTTATTTTATTTTCCCCCTCTCCCCCCTCAAAGTTTGAGCTCACTGTCTGTTCTCTGTGTTTATTTGTGTGCTTGTCTTCTTTTTAGGATGCACTGGGAACCGAACTTGGGAACTCCCGTGTGGGCAGGAAGTGCCTAGTCACTTGAGCCACCTGTTTCCTGATAGCTGTGTCTCTTAATTGTGTTTTCCTTCTTGTGTCTCTACATTGCATCACCTTTTTGCATCAGCTAACCATGCTAGCCCATTGTGTCAGAACGCTGTCTTGTTAGTCTCCTTTAGGAGGTACTGGGAACCAAAACAGGATCTTCCATGTTGTAGACAAGAACCCAATTGCTTGAGCCACATCTACTTCCCTGTATTTATATTTTGTAAAAACAGTCTTATATATGCAATATTACCAATATTTGTGTTTTACATGAGGTTTTATTATCTTATAAAGTCCCATGTTAAGTTTTTAGCTTTCCTTCTAGTAATATACATGACCTTAGACTCTCCCTTTGAACTACTGTCATACCCGTATAATAACTCTCCCAGTTACAAACATCATTACATGCTTTCACCATTTATATTCATTTACAAAGATTTACAATCAACCTTTCTACCAAGTCTGCACAGATTAACTTTCAGCTTTCCATTCTCTACTCTCCTTCTATTTTCTGGTGACCTATATCTATTTATTAACTCCATTAGTTTACACAATATATTTAGTTCATAATCGCACAAACATACAGTACTTGTCCTTTTGTGTCTGGTTTGCTTCATGCAACATAATATCCTCCAGATTCATCCATGTGGTCATAATGCTTCATGACTTCAGTCCTTCTTACTGCTGTATAATATTCTATTACAATTGTTTATCTATTCATCAGTTTATGGACAGCAGGGTTTCTTCTAATTTTTGACAATCATGAATACCACTATGAACATCAGTGTGCAGATAACTGTTTGTGTCTCTGCTCTCTGTTCTTCTGGGTATACTAGCAATATTATTGCTTGGTTCCATGGCAAGTCTGTATTCAACTTCTTTAGGAACTGCCAATCAGTCTTCCACAGTGGCTGTACCATTCTACATTCTCACATCCTATAATTCATTCCTATCTATCCGCATCCTTTCCAAAACTCAGTTTCCTAACATTTTCATAGTGGCCAGTCTAATAGGTAAGAAATGATATCTCATCGGGTCAAAGAAAAATCTCAGAGAAATGAATAAATATCTTAAGACAAATGAAAAATTAGAGCACAACATATCAAAACCTATGGGATGAAATAAAGGAAGTGCTAAGAGGAAAATTTATAGCCTTAAATGCTAATAGTGATAAAGAAGAAAGAGCTGAAATCAAAAGTCTGAATGATATTCTATCCATACATGAGAGTGCTGTATTGAAGTCTCCAATTATTGTTGCAGAGACATCTATTTCTCCCTTCAGTTTTGCCAATGTGTGCCTCACGTATCTTTGGGCACTGAGGTTAGTTGCATAAATATTTAGTATAGACATTTCTTCTTGCTGAGTTGCACATTTTATTAATAAATAATGACCTTCTTAATCTTTTATAACAGTTTTACCTTTAAACTCTATTTTGTCTGATATTAGTATCACTACTCCACCCTTTTCTTTTCTTTGTTACTATTTGCTTGGTATATCTTTTTCCAACCTTTCACTTTTAACCTGTTTGTGTCCTTATGCCATAGACAACATACAGATGGTTCATTTTTCATCCATTCTATGAGTTTATGTCTTTTGATAAGAAAATTCAAGCCATTAACATTCAAAGTTATTACTCTAAAGACATTACTTATTCATTCATTTTGATCTTTGGCTTTCTGTTGTCATATTGTACTATTGTCTATCTTTTGACCCTTTACTTTACTGTTTCTAATAATCTTCATTACTACACCTTTCTCTGCCTCTTGCTTTTGGTTTCTCCTTTCAGGCTGCAGTAATCCCTTTAGTATCTCTTGTAATTCTGGTCTTTTGTTAAGATATTCTATTAAACCAATATCTGTAATGAATACCAACGGGAAAATCCTCTACAAAATACTTGCAACCTGAATCCAAAAGCATATTAAAAGTATTATACACCATGATCAAGTGGGTTTTTTACCTAATATGCAAGAGTGGTTCAACACAAGAAAATCAATTAATGTAATAAAGCACATTTACAAACTAAAGAAGAAAAAATCACATGGAACACACAACTGTATGATTTTACCAAATACCATTGATTGTACACTTTGGATGAATTGTATGCTTTATTAATGGTAGCAATAAAATTGATTTCTTAAAAAATAAATCACAAAAAATGAGACTACGCAATGCTAAAAAAAAGAACAAAAAACATATGATCCTGTCTATGGATGCAGAAAAGGCATTTGAAAAAAATATAGCACCTTTTCTTGATAAAAACACTCCAAATGTTAGGAAAAGAAGGGAGCTTGTCTTGTTCCTGATCTCAGCAGGAAAGTTTTCAATCTTTCAACATTGAGTACAATTCTAGCTGTAAATTTTTCATATATGCACTTTAATATATTGAGAAAGCTCCCTTCTATTCCTATCTTGATCATCTGATATAGGAGGGACGTGCCTAATCACTTGAGCCACCTCTTCTCTCTGCTTTGTTATGTATCTCATTATTTTTTTCTTCCCTGCATCTCTTGTTGGATCATCTTGTTGTGTCAGCTCACTGTGCCTGTCCATCATGTCAGCTCACTGTCTTCTTTAGGAAGCATTGGCAATCTTTGCTCCCTGCTTTGCTGTGTCTCTCATTATGTTTTTTTCTTCTTATGTCTTCTGTTATGTCAGCTTGCTGTGCCTGACCATTATGCCAGCTCACTGTCTTCTTTAGGAGGCACCGGGATTCAAACCAGTGACCTTCCTTGTGGTAGGCAGGAGTGCAGTCACTTGAGCCACATCTGTTTGCCCAACCTAAACATTTAAAGCTCTTGAACATACAACTAGCAGCTCTAGTACAAATTATCGGTTGTGTAGGGAAAACACAACTGAGTCCAACTCTGTTACACTGGGGAGCATAAATTCCAAAGTAGGCCCTGCTGGCAGGACTCAAACTCTTGAGCTGTCTGACCTGCCTATAGTGTCTGAATATCTTCAGATCCTTTAGGAGCCCTGCTATTTGAGGTAATATTTGCTTTGACAGTCAATGAGTTCCTGTTGAGATATGGATTAGCATAACCTCTGAAATTACCTCTCAACTCACTTTGAAGTCTCTTAGCCATATAAACTCATTTATCTTTACCCTTTCTCCCTTTTGGTCAAGGTCTAATTCCAGTTGCATTGCTAGTTGGTTCTTGGTAGTAATCCCTCAGTGCCAAGGAGGCTTATCCCCAGGAGTCATGTCCCATGCTATGGGGAAAGTAATGTATTTATATACTGAATTTTGGCTTAAAAAGAAGTCACATTTGAACACCAATTAGGCTCTCTCTCAAGAGGTAACACTTAGGTACTTTATAATACTATGTTAAATTTCAATTTCAAAAGAAAAGTTTCATAAGTACAGTCATCACAATCAAGGACCCATCAATGGTCCATTCTCCTTCACTAGTCACAGACCCTCTACTCAGGGGATTCTTGCTGTCCCAGTAGAGAATGTTGCAGAGCTCTCCAGGATGGGAATTTGATATTTCTTTGGTTATTGTGTGGATCTCCACCCAATGTGACAGTGCCCCATGGCCCCATGAACTCTTGAACACTTTCATATACCTTATAGTATGCCCCAGGTGAACCTTCTCCCATGCATCCCCCATCTTTGACACCCCACACCAATGATCCTCCCCTGCCACAGCTGTAAACCTTCAGTGATACAAAATTGAAGCCAATAAAATAATCAAATACAATTAATAAGAAAATGATATAATAATGATGGTTTTAAAAATAGCAAGATACTTCTTGGAAAATGGTGGACTGGAAAGACATGGAACTCTCTTCTCCTCCATAAAAATAGGTTAAGGACAGGCTGAAATAACCCAGAAAAAGCTCTTCTAGGGTTTAAGACACCAGGCAAAGGCTGGACCCCACCCAGAGGAGAGAGGGACAAAGGAGGAAAATCGTGATGACAGAACTGTGAGTTGAAACCAGCAGCTATTGCTGCCACCATCAACCCCCACACAAAAGAACTTTAGAATTCTCAGGCCTCTGTGTCTGCTGCTATAGACAAAGGGGGTTCCAGGGTTCTACCACCTTAGGAAAGGGGAGAGAGAAGTACACAGCCTAAGGCTGACTCAGCTTCTGACCCCACAAATTTGTTCTGCTGTGTCACATGAGCCCTTCCAGGCCAGGTGGAATCACACAGTGGTTTGCCCTGGGAATCAGTGAAGGACTGGAGGAATCTGACCCTCGCAATTGCAATCTCTTTCTCCTCTAGCTGGGACTAATTGTTGAGGATACCCCAAGAAAGGGGAGAGAGAGGGACACAGCCTAAGACTGACTCAGCTATTGACTCACAAATTTGGTTTGCTGTGTCCCAGGATCCCTTCTAGGTTGGGTGGGACTGCACCATTATTTGCCTTGGAGCCTGCCAGGGGCTAAAGATATACAACCCTCCCAATCTCCTCCTCTACCAAACAGGACTGATTGTTGAGGGCTCAGAAGGGAGAAGAAATATTTATGACCTTGGAAAATGGAGGGTGCTTCCAGAGAAGGTTGGAGAACTGCTTCAGAGAAAGTTTGAATTGCAAGTCTCCTAGCCTTCAGACAGGAAGCTATATCACATTAATTTGGTCTGTGTTGAAACAAACACACTCCAACCAGGCATTGAACTGAGCACTGCCAAAGTGCACCATCTGCTGGCAGACCACAGAATTGCATTCAAGAAAGTTAAAATTTAGTAGGAAAAGCTTTTTCTGGCCTCTACAGCCTGCCTCCCCAAAGCCCTAGGAAGTGACTCTACAACTAATTACTGGGTCCAGTGCCTAGTTTTAAGCAACTAGCAGAACAATCCTCACAAGCCAGGTTGAGCCAAGAATCAAAGAGCAGTGGTAAACACAGCCTCTGGCCACTAAATCCTTACAAAAGAGAAAGAAATTGAGCATATGAGTAAACTATATCCAAATCAGATGCCTAAATATCAGCAAAAATTACGAGCCATACTAAGAAAATAGAAGAAATGGCCCAAGAAAAGGAATTTGTCAAATCCCCAGAAGAGAGGCAGATTTGAGAGAACTATTCAGCGAGATGTGCACAAATTTCCAAAATCAAATTAATGAGTTGAAAGACAATATGGTTAAAGAGATAAATGACATCAAGAAGACATTGAGCGAGTGCAAAGAAGAATTTGAAATCCTGAACAGAGAAGTAACAGAGCTCATGGGAATGAAATACACAATAGGTGAGATCTAAAACACATTTAAAGCATACAACAGCATTCTCAAAATGATAGAAGAAAGAATAAGTGATACCATAGACAGAACAGCTAAAATTAAAGAAAGAAAAGAAGAAAGAGAGAGAAGAATGGAAAAAATTGAGCAGGGGCTCAGAGAGTTCAATGACAATACAAAACACAGCAACATATGTGTCAAGGGAGTTCTAGAAGGAGAAAAGAAAGGAAAAGGGACAGAAGGCATATTTGAGGAAATAATAGCAGAAATTTTCCCAACTCTCATGAAAGAAATGAACTTACATTTCCATGAATCACACTGTAATCCAACCAGAATAAATCTGAATAGACATACTCCAAGACACATACTACTCAGAATGTCAAGTATCAGAGATAAGGAGAAAATTCTCAGAGCAGCAAAGGAGATGCAAACCATCATGTACAATGGACATCCAGTAAGACTTAGAGCAGATTTCTCTCCAGAAACCATGGAGGCAAGAAGACTGTGGGATGATACAATTAGGATACTGAAAGAGAAAAACTATCAGGGGAGAGTTCTTTATCCAGTAAAATTGTCCTTCCAATATAAAGGTGAGTATAAAATCGTTTGCACAAACAAACATAAAGTGAGTTTGCAAACAAGAATCCACCTTTGCAAGAAATATTAAAGGAAGCCTTAGAACCTGAAAGACAAAGACAAGAAAGACAGGCTTGGAGGAGAGTATAGAAGAATGAATAGCAGAAAGGAAAACCAAATGACTAAAAAGACAGACAAAATAAGTTGTGACATATGAAAACCAAAGAATAAAATGGAAGAAATAAATAGTGCATTTACAGTAATATCATTGAATGTGAATGGATTATACTCCCCAATCAAAAGATACAGGCCGACAGAATGGATTATAAAAAGAAAAAATCAGTCATCCGTATGCTGCTTACAAGAAAAAAGAAACAGAGACCTTGAACAATTTGATAAACAAGCTAGACTCCTATCTCACTCCTATACAAGAATCACCTCAAAATTGATTAAAGACCTAAATATAAAAGCCATGACCATAAAAGTACTAGAAGAAAATGTAGGAAAACATCTTCAAGACCTTGTAGTAGGTGGTGTTTCTTGGACCTTAAACGCAAAGCACATGCAACAAAAGAAAAGATTGATAAATGGGGCCTCATCAAAATTAAACACTTTTGCACTTCACAGGACTGTGTCAAAAGGGTGAAAAGGCAGCTGACACAATAGGAGAAAATATTTGGAAATCACATATCGAATAAGGGTTTAATATCAAAGATATATAAAGAGATGTTACAACTCAACAATAAAAAGAAAAATGGTCCAATTGAAAAATGGGCAAAATACTTGAATAGACATTTATCCGAAGAAGAAATTCAAATGCCAAAAACACACACATACACACACGAAGAAATGCTGAACATCACTAATGATTAGGGAAATGCAAATCAAAACTGCAGTGAGATATTATTTCACATCTATAAGAATGGACACTATTAAATAGACAAAGAACTCCAAGTGTTGGAGAGGATGTGGAGAGTTAGGAATACTTCTTCAATGTTGGTGGAAATTCAGAATGGTACAGCCACCGTGGAAAACTGTTTGGCAGTTCCTAAAGAAGATGAATATATACTTGACACGTGACCCTGCACTAGTGGATATATACCCAGAAGAACTGAAAGCAGTCACAGGAACAGACATTTGCACACCGGTGTTCATAGCAACATTATTCATGTTTGCCAAAAGTTGGAAACAACCCAGGCATCCATCGAAAGATGAATGGAAAAACAAACTGTGGTCTATTCACATGATGTAATATTATGCAGCTTTAAGAAGAACTGAAGTTATAAACATATGACAATATGGATGAACCTGGAGGACATTATGATGTGTGAAGAAAGCCAGGCACAAAAGGACAAATATTGTATGATTGCATTATTATGAATCAAATACATTGTGTAACAAATTATATGATTCAAAAAATATATATATGTATCCAGTAGATTTAATTGAGAAATATATGTTTTTATTCCAAAAAAAAAAGTGTACAAGTTCCCAGGCCACAGCCTTAGAGATTTTTTACTCGGTAAGCCTGTTATTTGGCTCAGGAATCTGTATTCATTAAATTAAAAATGAAAAGTTTTACTGAAATAAAATAACAAATAAAATCTGAAATTTTTTAAAAAGTTTGAAATAATATAAAAATAAAAAATAAAAAAATAAAGTTTTTAACATGTTTTTAACACTGTTAGATCTGTTGTCTTGTATGTACAGTGATATTTGCTTCCATTTATTTACCCAATGTCTTTTTTTTCATTTTGCCTTCAAAGAAGCTATAGGTTACAGAAAATTCACGTACAAAATATAGGTGTTTCCCATATACTCAACGTCCTCTCCCTTTTCTCTTTTCCCCTATTAATAACATCTTACAGGTGGATGGTGCATTTGTTACAACTGATGTACAAATATTGAAACATTGCTATTAACTATGGTCAAAGATTTACATTGTAGTTTACATTTTGGACAGTGCAAATTTTATAGATTTTGATGAAGTTTAACATGGTGTATCCATCATTGCCGGATCATGTAGAACAACTCCATCACCCCCAAAATATCCCATGTTCCATCTATTCTACTCCTACCTTCCTCTCCCCTTAGGATCCATGGTAACCACCAAGATTAAGTCATTGAAGGAACAGATTCATAATTACTTGCAAAACATTGAGGCCTTAACATACTGACCTGTCCATCCCTATTAGGCACTGCCTATGCTCTCAAGACTTCGGTCCCTCTGTTTGAGATCATAGCAGGACTCCCCAGGATGGGAGGCCAATACATTCATGCTCATTACGTGAGTCTCCATCCCCTGATACAATACATTATGACAAGTTGAATGCTACACACTCTCCAGAAGCCTACCTCAGGTGTGTCCTGTCCTGTGTGCCCCCCACATCCAACACCTTAAACCAGTCACCCTCCCCTTCCATATTTGCCAAAAGAACATTTCCAGCATTGTAGATTTGATCACATACCTGAAAATACCCAGAGTTCACCTGCTCCCTCCCCCAACCCTCACCACAGTTCTATAGACATTCTAACCCAGACTCCCCACCCTATCCCCCTCACAACCCAGCAACAACCAGGCCAAAAGCATCACTGAACCACTGTTATGCCTATCCACTACACAACTACATACAATGGAATACTACTCACCTGCAAGAAAGAATGCAGGTAAGTGGTTTTATAAGTTTCAGAGGTCTAAAGGCAGAGAGGACTTTGCCCCATGACAAACTGTATTTCTGTAAACTGGTTATGATATGATTTTGTACTTAGCATTGTACTGATTTAAGGTTTTTTTGAACATTGTAATGTCTTTTGGAATTCAGAGGGTAGAGTGTAGCAGTTTGATATTGTTTATGAATTCCAAAAATAGATATTGGATTATGTTTGTAAACTGGTCTGTTCCTCTGGGTGTATTAGATTGTATTAACTTCAGATGTTTCACTTTTAATTGATTAAATTATGATTAGGGCTTTGATTTGGCCACATCAGTAGGATATCAAGTCCCTGCTCCCTTGGTGGATGGGGACTCACAGAGAAAATGGCATGGCAGAGGAGAGAGTTGGAGTTTTCATGCTGAAGTCCCAGGAAGTAAACACACAGGAGAAGAACAAGGAGCAATAGAGTCAGCTCCATAGACACAGCAGAGGCCCTGGGAAGAGAGAGAGCCTGAAAGTCTATAGCTGACCTTGTGAAGAGAACAGAGGAGCTGAGCCTAGAGGACAATGAGCCCTGGGAGAGAGAAGACACTTATACCAGCCTTCAACTGATATTGGAAGAAGCTGGGACAACAGAGCCTTAAGAAAAAGAGGAAAGCTGAATGCTTACAGAACTTGGCAGTCATCTTCCTCCAACATGTGGCAACAGACTTCAGTGAGGGAAGTAACTGGCATTTTATGACCTAGTAACTGTAGGCTTCCACCCCAAATAAATACCCTTTATTAATGCCAACAGATTTCTGGTATTTTGCATT
>JAQZBX010111537.1:0-10280 GCA_029593785.1 Cabassous unicinctus
ATAGTTAGATTACATAAATGTTACACAAAATATGTAGGGATTACCATATGCCCCACTCTCCACAACTCCCACACCCTCCCATATAAACATCCTTCATTAGCGTGGCACATTCATTGCAATTGATAAATACGTCCTGGGGCTTTGCCATTAAGGATGGACCATAGTTCACATTGTGTGTACACTCTCTCCCACACCGTTCTGCATGTTATGTGATGATATAAAATGGCCTATATCTGTCTTTGCAATGTCACTCAGTACAATTCCCAAGTCCCAAAAAAGCCCCGGTATTACAACTGTTTTTCCCTCTCCCTGTCCCCGGAGCCTCCAGTGGCCACTAGCACCACATCAATGCTGTAATTTCTTTCATTGCTAGAATCACAAAATGTCTATAGAAGAATACCAATAACTCCACTCTAGTCCACAGCTCTTCCCCCCATCATGAGGACTCTGGGATGATGATGTACACTCCACCTCCAATTGAGAGGGGGCTTATATCCCATGGGGAAGATGGATGGGACTATCCTGCCTGCAGCTACAGACTCTTTCTTTTCCCTGGGATGACTGTTGTCCATCATCATCTCCCCACCAGTTGTCCTGGGTGAATCCAAAGAGCTGTAGAGTAGGAGTTGCAGCTCCACTGAGGTTCCAGGCCCAGCTAGCACATGGACAGCTGAAAGACTCGAGTCTCTCGATGTACACTTTCAAACTCCAGCATCAAATATAGGTTTAAACAAAAAGAACAGATAAGCCATAACTTTTGATAAGTTGTGTTCTCCTTTTCATTTGTGTCAATATATTTCCTAATTTCACTCACTATTTCTTCGTTGACCCCCTGATTGTTTAAGAGTGTGTTGTTTGGCCTCCACACATTGGTGAATTTTCTCCTTCCCATCTATTACTGATTTCCAGTTTCATTCATTTATGAACTGAGAAGATGCTTTGTGTAACCTTAATCACTTTATATTTATGGAGACCTACCTTGTGACCTACCATGTTGTCTATTCTGGATAAAGACCCATCAACACTTGAGAAGAATATATAACGCACTGATTTTGGATGCAATTTTCTGTATATGTCGTTTGAGTCTAACTCATTTTATTATATTGTTCAAGTTCTCTGTATCCTCTCTGTCTAGTTGTTCTATCTAAGGATGTGAGTGGTGATTTGAAGTCTCCAGCTATTATTTTAGAGATGTCTATTTCTCCCTTCAGTTTTGCCAGAGTTTGTCTCATGTATTTTGGGGCACTCTGAGTATGTGCATAGATATTTACGATTGTTATTTCTTCCTCATGGATTGTTGCTTTTATTAATATATAATGTCCTTCTGTACCTCTTATAACTTTTTGCATTTAAAGTTTGTTTTGTCTGATATTAGTATAGCAACCCCTGCTCTTGTTTGGTTATTGTTTGTATTGAGTATCTTTTTCCAAACTTTAACTTTCAATCGGTTTGTATCCCTGGGTCTAACGTAGGTGTTTCATAGGCAGCATATGGATGGCTCATGTTTTTTAATCCACACTGTAAGCCTATTTCTTTTGATTGGGGTATTTAATCCATTCCCATTCAGTGATATTACTGTAAATGTATTTATTTACTTCCACCATTTTATTTCTTGGTTTTCATATGTCGTATTTCATTTTTGTCTGTCTTTTTACTCTTTTGGTTGTTCTTTCTGCTATTCTTGCCTTCTATATTCTCCTCCTAGCCTCTCTCTTGTGTCTTTTTCTTTGGCACTATAAGGCTTCCTTTATCTTTGATGTTTGACATTCTGAGTAGTATGTGTCTTAGAGTAAGCCTATTCAGATTTATCCTGACTGGTGTACACTGCTCTTCATGTACATGTAAGTTCATTTCTTTCATTAGAGTTGGGAAATTTTCAGCCATTATTTTCTCAAATACTCCTTCTTCCCCTTTATCTTCTCTTCTCTCTCTGGAACTCCCATGACATGTATGTTGTTGCATTTTGTGATATAATTCAACTCCCTGAGCCCCTACACAATTTCTTCTATTCTTTTCTCTCTCTGTTCTTCTCTCTTCAATTTCAGCTATTCTGTCTTTTGTATTACTTATTCTTTCTTCTATAATTTCGAGTCTGCTGTTGTATGCCACTAAGTTGATTTTTTAAAATTTTCTTTAAGTATATCTTTCACACATGAACATACATAAACAGTAAGTGTATAGTAAAAGTTCTGAACTTATAAAACAAACATGCATAACATCATACAGAGTTCCCATACATCAACGCGCCACAAACAGCTTGCATTGTTGTGAAATATTTGTTACAAATTATGAAATAATATCATCAAAATATTACTACTAACTATAGTCCATATGTTATATTTGGTGTATTTTCCCCCCTATCCACCTATTATTACTTTTAAAATATATTTTTATTACATAAGTTGCAAACTTACAAAACAATCATACAAATGTGTAGAATTCCCATACAACACCCTTCACCAATATACCACATCATGGTAGAGTATTTGTTACAGATTATGAGATAATATCATCAGACAATTACCACCAACCATAGCATACATTGACACACTTTTTCCATACCTCCCTGCCATT
The DNA here is from genome assembly GCA_029593785.1 of Cabassous unicinctus. Lineage (NCBI taxonomy): Eukaryota > Metazoa > Chordata > Mammalia > Cingulata > Chlamyphoridae > Cabassous > Cabassous unicinctus. The sequence goes on from JAQZBX010111537.1 coordinate 2,575, forward strand.
ATCAACACAGGATATCTTTGACATTGATGCAAGAATATTACAGTATTGCTATTAACTAAAGTCCATATGTCACACCAATTATATTTTTCCCATGCTTCTCCACATTCTCACCACTGTGCAATAGTGATGTACATCTGCTGTAGCTCACAAAAGGACAGTCTTGCAACTTTACCATTAACCACAACTCTAATCCACCTCTGGGTTCACTGTGTTATTCATTCTCAGATTACTATCTATCTTCCTTTCAGTTGACATTTACATCCCTAGACTAACTTTTCCAGCCACATTCCCATTTATAACCCAACTGCTATTTAGTATAATGTGTTACCATCAACTCTATCCATTTCCATACTTCTACAGTCAAGTAAATTAAAACTTCTACAGCCATTAAACCTAATGTATTTTTTATCTCATCAATCATGTGTTTCATTCCCATGAGCTCTGTTAATTTTCTATTCAGGTTTTCAAATTCTTCTTTGTGCTTACTCAGTGTCTTCTTGATGTCCTTTATCTCTTTATCCATATTGTTCTTCAATTCATTAATTTGATTTTGAAAATTTGGATGAATCCCCTTGATTAGTTGTCTCAAACCTTGTGTCGCATCTTATTAGAATGGTGTGTTTACACTGATGCTCAATTTCTCTCTGTTTTGCAGGGATTAATGACAGGAAGTTGTGTGTTAATGCTGTTCTCTGATTTTTGGTTCAATCTATTGCAGAACTTGAAAATTGTCCCTGTCAGTTCCTCATGTCTGGGCCCTGGACCCAGTAATGCGTTGCAGACCCACTTCCTAAGGCCTTGGGGAGGGAACCTATAAAGACAGAAAAAAAAAAAACACCTATTTACTTTTAATTTCCTCACATGCACTTATTTGGTCTGCCAGTAAATGGTGCTCTGTGGCATCCCTCTCAGTTCAATGCCTGCCTTGACTGTGTTTGCTGCAACAAGGACAAGATCAATGTGACAGAGGATCCTGCCTGGAAGTGAAGAGCCTCATATTTAAAACTTTCTCAGAGACAGTTCTCCAGCCTTGGCTCTCAGCCCCCTCCTTTTACCTGGGTAGGAAATAATTCCACCGTCCTCTACATCCTCAACAATCACTCCTAGTTAGTGGAGAGGCAGGTTGAGAGGTTCAGATTTCTTTCTCCCTTGCCAGCTCTGAAGGCCCAACCTGGCCTGGAAAGGCTCATGGAACACAGCAGACCAAATCTGTGGGTCAAAACCTGAGTCAGCCTTAAGTTGTGTGTCTCTCTCTCCCTTTCCTGGGCCCCCTTTGTCTGTAGCTGCTGGCCTGATGCCTGAGAATTCAAATTGTTTGTAGGGTGGGGGAGGACTCTGGCAGCTGCAGCTGCAGCTTTTAACTCACAAATTTGCTGTCGAGATTCTTTACCTTTGCCCCTCTCTCTTCTGGGCAGTGCCCAGCCTTACCTTGGTGTTCTAAGGCCTAGAAGATTTTTTTCGGGGCCGTTTCTGCCTGCCCTCTAGCTATTTTTCTTAGAGAGAAGAGGGTCCCGTGCTCTCTAGTCCACTATCTTCCTGGAATTCTCCCTTATTGTAGTTTTGATTTGCATTTCTCTAATGGCTCATGACATTTAGCATCTTTTCAGGTGCTTATTAGGCATTTGTATATCTTCTGTGAAGAAATGTCTATTCAAATATTTTGCCCATTTTTATTGGGTTTATTTGCCTTGTTTTGTTTATTTTTAAAATTGCTGGATTTCATTTGTCCCTAATACTCTTAAACCTCAGCCTCACCAAAAAACTGGCCAAATTTCTGGAATAACATCCCTAATCCAGGCTATAAATCTTTCTAGCAGAGAGAATTTATCAGACACCACATTTCCAGGATGTTTCCACCACAGCATTCTAAATCAGCCACAGAACTCTTCTTAGGTTTTAATTGGAATGAATATAAATCTAGACACATATAGCAATCAAAATAGTGCATTCCATCTCTTTCCTTTCCTTGTTGAATGAACTTTATTTCTTCCCCCAAAGGGTTTGTTACTAAGAGATGTCTGAGTTTTGCCCATTCCAAGAATCCTGTGCACCAGCAACACTACAGCTTGGCTCAGAAGATAAGGGATTTCTTATAATAACAAGAAACAATTTAGTAACTATCCTCAGACATGGATAAATTAAATTTGTTTTACTCTACACATGACCTAGCTTTGCTTTCCTGAATACTTCCTATTTGAAGACTCAAATCCTAAATTTACAACTCCTTATGATTTCCATTATAACTTGGGAGGAGGGTGGAACTGAGGAAAAGTTGCCTTGTTTTGTGGTAAGATATTCTAAGAAGGGCAGATATTTACTCTTGAAATAATTAAGGGGAAAAACTGCAAATGACCCTTCTTCTCACTCTGATAATGAAATCATTTGTAGGCAAATACTAGAAACCTTCTGGTCCTGATGTAACTAAATTAAATTTTAAATACACTTATACTTTGCATTACTCTTTAATTTTTCTTTCTTTTCCTGACTTTGGGCTCACAGTTTGGTAGAAATAACTTAAGGAACTCATTTTTATCTCAGTTAACATTTGTCTTACCTCTGTGAATCTGAACATGTAATAGAGGGAGATGATCATTTTCCTTTTTAGTCTTAGCTGCTTGGGCTAATCTTTCTTATTACATCCACCCCCTTATTATTACCACTGTTCATAAAAATGAGTAACAACTCTTTACAAAGATATGCTATACAAGAAATCCTCCAAAGTGGGGTTTTAGATTTAAAGGAGAAAGGCTCAACTGAGTAGCTTTTTTTACATGGTCATTAGGGAAAATGAGCAAAACTTCCAGCACCACCACCAACTGCCTTTTCTCTCTGGGCCTAATATATTTAAATAATTCCTCCTTATCAGTTCTTTAGTTGATTCTGAGGACAGTGCTCTTAGGGAATCCTGACACCTGACAGGTAGAGATGGGCCCTACATAAATGTTTTGGTCCACCTCTTGTCTTCCTGTCTTATGATGGACTGGTGGAATATTGTTTCATCAGATGCTTGGGGCAGGGATTACAGACTCGCTCAGGCTGACACCTGAAGGAAGAGGCAGGGATGTTGTTGAACAAGCCCTACAGGAGGTTCCTATATACATTCTTGGTTCTGTTGCCATCTTCTTGGCAGAGCTGACACACAGTGGCTTTCAGATGCCCAGGGCTGATCCTGCTCATCCATGGGAAAGAACAGCCTGTGGCTTTCTTCAAAGGGCATTTTGAATTTAACATGTTCCTCTTGATTTCATGCTTCTGAACCATTTTGGGTTTTGGCTTCCGTGAGCCCTTTCCTGGGATGCTCCTGTTGTACTGGAAGCTTCTTTCTCTTTCCTATTTTAGTTAGAATTCAAGCTGGTTCTGCTGCCTAATGAGCTCCTCCATGTCCAGCTGCAGACTCTCAGTCTTGTCTCTGAAGTCCTGCTTGGAGAGCCAGTTGTCCAGCTCAGCAGACTGGTGGCTTTGTTCAAATTGTTTAATGGTAGCAGCCATCTGATTAGTCATCTCTTCCAAGCAACTGTTTAGTTCATGTTTCTGTTTACTAAGTCTGAACTCTGCAGCTTAAAAACAAGCTCATGCATGAGAGCCCTGAGATCATCCAGCTGCTGCCATGGTGACACCAAGGCACTTGCTTCTCACAGACATCCTTCTCCTGAGTCTTCATAGCCAACTTCATCTCTTGTCTCATTCGGATCTGTCTCTCCAGCTCCTTTTCAACATCCAGTCATAACTGTGTCTCCTCCTTTCAATGCTTTCTTGCTTCACTCAGTGCTTGCCCTTTTTATAGTTCTGTCTTGTTTAGGACCCTCCCAATGGCATTCTGATATATAGGAGCTTTACTCTTTAACTTATTCAATTTCTTCTTGCAAGGTAATAAACTTGTTGTTTGATACTGCCAGCCCCTCCTGTGAATTTACTGTTGGGTTTTTCTAATGCATCTATTTTTGCCTGAAGGCTGTTTACAGTAGCAATCGGATGTCCGTGAAACTGCATAACCTATGTGTTCTGGTCCACAGCTGCAGGAATCTGACCATATCCTTCATGCCTTTACTGCTGTTCCCATCCTTGAGATACACTGAAAAACCTGTAACTCCATCTGAGAATCCAAACCTTCTCCTTTCATACAGAAATTGGCATCAATGTCATTAAGACCAACAGATGGACCAGCTATTATAGCACCTTCTTCTTCCACCATGAAGACATTGGGGTCATAGAATTCAGTGAGAAGTTCCTTTTTATTGATCACAGCTTTTGTGTACTCTAAGAGTGTCTTTTGCATTGTTGCCAAATGAAGCCAGGCTCTTCCTTTGCCTTCTGATGTCTTTCTTCCTGGGAGAATTTAACATCTGCTGTTTTCTCTGCAGCTTCTGGGACAAGCTTTCCTAAAGTTCTAGAGACCCCAGAAGGGTTTGTTCTGTCCAAGAAAAGTTTTCCTGGATTTCAAGCCATTTTCCAGGCAGTGCTCCATCACTAGAAAAACCTGCTGGAGAAGAGTGTGGTCAGATCTAGGCCCTTCACAGGTCCAGGGCTGGTTTAATTCAGCCCTTGCTATCCAGCTTTACCTGTTCATCAGGTGCTTGTGTTCAGTAGCCATCAGGGAATCAGATGCTGCCTCCTGCCACCTACTGTAGCTCTTCACAACTTTCATACCCGAGGTGGCATCAGAGGGTCTCAGACAGGCTTGGTCCTTCCTTAGTCTGCTTCTCACGACCGGCCATGGGTGGGGGAGCAGAGGCCATGGGTGGGGGAGCTGTCTTCAGTGTGGCCACCTTCCTGGGTCATGGACCCCCAGGCGCAGCCCCCTTTACTGCCACCTCCTCCCCAAACACCCTCCGCTGCAGCCTCCAGCCTGTGATTCATGCCCTTGAGGGCAGTTCACTGCTCTTTTTGTTGTTGAGTTTAGCATTTCTTTATTTGTTCAAGATATTAACCCTTAAACAATGTGGATTTCCAAATATTTCCTTTCATTCCCTAGGTTGTCTTTTAACTGATGCTAAAGGCCTTTGATGCACAAAAGCTTTAAATTTTTCTATTTTTTCTTTTGTTGTTCATGCTTTAAGAAGCCATTGCCTAACACAAAGTCCCTGAAGGTGCTTCCCTGTTTTCTTCTAGGAGTTTTATAGTTTTTCTTATATTTAGGTATTTAATAGATTTTGAGTTTGTATTTATATATAGTGTGAAATAAGTGTCCACCTTCATTCTTTGGCATATAGATATCCAGTTTTCCCAGAACAATTTGTTGAAGAGATTATTCTCTCCCAGTTAGGTGAACTTGGTAGCCTTTTCAAATATTAACTGGAATAACCAGCAAGATGGAGGCAGAGTAAAGAGCTCCTAGAATCCGCTCCTGCTATGAGGCAGTTGGTCATCACTCAGAGCTATCTAGTGTACTTGTTTGGGGGCTCCAAGGTACCAGGAGTGCATCTTGCAGCATCCTTGAAATAAAGTAAGGAGGAGACTGCCCATCTTCTCAGAAGATTCATAAGTAAAGCACTCCACACCACAGAGGCCAGTGCCCATCCTCCACTGGAGGCAGAAGCCTCCATGGGAGCTGTTCCGCAGCTGGAATTGGAACCACCACTTCCTCAAAATGGAGGAGGAAAAGACAATTGGGCACCAACTTCAGCTACTTATTAGTAAATTTGGTGGGCTAAAGTATAATCACAAGAACAGCTGAAGTTTGAGCATGTCCAAGTCAGAAAGATGCCAATAGCCTCTATCTTAAATCCACGCCTGACATGAGGGGAAGTGGAACTGACTGAAAATCACAGTGCTGGTAGGAACTGGCTTCTTTCCATCTGATCAGATTGCCACTCCAGCCTAAGCCCCAGGCCTACCTTAGACAGGGAGGAACCTGGGAGGAGCTGCGCCCACCTCTCCGGGAAATTACAAACCATGCTGCAGAGGTCAATGATCATCCTACTTTGGCAGTGCAAACCACCCAAAGAACTATTCTGTGTCAGGAATTGGAAGCTCCATTTCCCTAAATCAGGGGAGGAAGAGAAGATGTTTGCCCACTGATTTCAGCTACTGATTAGTCAATTCGGCTGGCTAAAGTATAACCTTAAGAGCAGTTAAAGTTTGAGCTTGTCCAAGTCAGAAGGAGGTTCCTAACCACCATTTGGACTCCACCCCCAGCATGAGGGGAAACCAGACTGACTGAAAATCACAGTGATGGTAGAGACTGGTTTCTTTCACCCAGATTGACCTGCAGCCCTAGCCTAGGCTTCAGCCCCACCTCTAGCAGGTAGAAAACTGGCAGGCCCTGCATCAGCCTATCCAGGTAACTGCAGGTACATTTAGCTGGCATGGAGTTAATAATCAGAAGTCTACCTGGGCAACTGCAGTCATCTTGGACCTGCACTGCATAAATTGCTGCCCACAGCTGCAGCTCCATCCCTGCCTCAGGCAGAGGAGAAAGGGATGTGAAGCTTCATCTGTCTCTCTGGGCAACTACAGTCTAGGCCTGCATGAGTTAGATTATTCCACACTGATGTGACTCTGTTCCTACCCCTCGCAAAGTAGAAAGTTAGGAGAGGATTCATAGGCCTTTGGGGCAATGAGGGCAGATTGAGCCTCCACAGCAAATAGCACCAACTACATCCTTGGCTCCTATTACAGAATCAGCAAAGGAGAAAGGGCAGGAAGCCCTAAACTAAAGAGAAAAATGCACCCAGAATAAATACTCTACTAAGCCAGATGCCAAGACACCAAAAAAAATTACAATCCACACCAAGAAACAGGAAACTATGGTCCAGTTAAAGAAACAAGATAAGTCTCTAGATAGCATAAAGGAGTTTAGACAACTAATCATAGATGTTCAAACAAATCTCCTTTATAAATTCAATGAGATTGCTGGAGAAATTAAGGATATTAGAAGACATTGGATGAGCACAAAGGAAAATTTAAAAGCATACATAGAAAAATAGCAGAGTTTATGTGAATCAAAGGTGAAATAAATGAAATAAAAAATACACTGGAATCATATAATAGCAGATCTGAGGAGGCAGAAGAAAGAATTGGTGAGCTTGAAGATATGGCCTCTGAAAGTAAACATACAAAAGAACACATGAAGAAAAGATAGGAAAAGTTTGCACAAGGTCTCAGGGAATAAATGACAGCAAGAGATATGCAAGCATATGTGTCATGGGTGTCCCAGAAGGGAAAGAGAAGGCAAAAGGGGCAGAAGGAATATATGAAGAAATAATGGTACAAAATTTCCCAACCCTATTGAAAGACATAGATATCCATGCCCAAGAACACAATGTACTGCCATGTGAAAAAATCTGAATTGACCAACTCCAAGACATATACTAATCAGAATGTCAAATGCCAAAGACAAAAAGAGAATTCTGAGAGCAGAAAAAAAAAAAAAAAAAAAAAAAAAAAAAAAGAATAAAGAAAAAAGCAATGCATAACATATAAGATATACCCAATAAGTTTAAGTGCTAGATTCTCACCAGAAACCATGGAGGCAAGAAAACAATGGCATGATATATTTAAAAGACTGCAAGAGAAAAACTTCCAGCCAAGAATGTAATATCTAGCAAGATTGTCTTTCAAAAATGAGGGCAAGTTCAGAATATTTACAGATAAACAGAACCTGAGAGAGATTGTAACCAAGAGACCTGCTTTGCAGGAAATACTAGTGGGTGTGGTAGAGCCTGAAAAGAAAAGACTGGAGAGAGAGGTCTGGAAGAGAGGCTAGA
>JAQZBX010111538.1:0-10278 GCA_029593785.1 Cabassous unicinctus
AGATGAAAATGCCCCATTTGAAGACTTTACTAAACTTGGAACTTGTAAATCAGAATTGAAGATGCAGTTATCTCAGAAAGACTTGTGGAAAGTCTTACTGTCTGATGGCTTGGACCCCTGCTTCCTGCATGCTAAACCAACAAAGTTTTTGAGGGAGCTGTATGAACAAAACTACTGTCATCTTGGACAAAAGAGGACATGGAAAGGAAAGATTGAAGGAGAAACAGCTTTAAGAAGAAAATCATGGAAGCTGAGATCTGGAATTAAGACATCTCCTTGGGCCAAGAGAGGAGCCCCACCCATATGTACAGAGAGGGTGAGTTTTCCCCAGCAGTTGAAGAGGGTGGATGTCCCCACCCGATGTTCTGGAAGAGTTTTGCCTTCCCAGGGTGCAGAGAGGATGGAGCACATTCCTCAAAGATTAGGGCAGTTAAGGTCAACACCCTATAGATCTGAGAGGGGTGTACCTGTCCCCCATGGATTAGAGAAGGCCAGGTGGTCAACCCATTGCTGCGATAGGGTTGAACCTGTATGCTAAAGGTTAGAGAAGGCCAGGTGGTCAACTCATTGCTCTGAGAGGGTTGAACCTGTATGCCAAAGGTTAGGGGAAATGTTGTCTTCACCTCACTGTATTAGGGGGGCTAAGACTCTAACCCAAAGATTGGGTAAGGTGTGGCAATCACCCCAACACTCTTGGAGGGTGAGGTCTGGAACTTGGTGGACACCCAGATGCTTGATGAGGATGGAACCAAGAAAATGGCCGTTGGGCAAGCCTGTGGAAAGGGTGGGTTCCCATGTGGCCCCAAGGAGAAGAAACCATCATCTTAAGAATGACTATCAGACTTTAAAATCGAATGGAGGATGCCCTGCAGTTTTACTGAACTGTAAAGGATCCACGACTCATGTTTAACATACCAATTTCTCCTTATGATAATGAAAATGTTTATCCTTTGTCTTTCCATTTGTGTATTGGAAGCAGTTAAATGGTTTTGTAAGTTTCAGAGGTCTATAGTAGACGGGACTTTGCCTCAAGATGAACTGTATTTCTTTAAAATGATTATGATATGAATTTGTAGTTGAATTGTTACTGATTTAAGGTTCTTTGAATATTGTAATGTATTTTTGGAATTCAGAAGGTGGAGTGTAGCCGTTGGTCAACTAAATGTAATTATGAATTCCAAAAATATAATTGGATCATGCTTGTAAACTGATCTGTTAATCTGGGCATGATTAAGTTATGATTAGGGCGTTGACTGGGCCACATCAGTAGGGCATTGAGCCCCACCCCTTGGTTGGTGGGGGAATCGAATATAAAAGGCAAGGCAAAGGACAGAGGAAGCAGTTTTTGAGAAGCAGTTTTGATGTTGGAAAGAAGGCCCCAGGAGAAGAGAAGTGAGCCATTCGCCTGACAGTCTACAGCTGACGTTGTGGAGGAAACAGGAGCTAAGCCTGGAGAGAAACACAGCCCAGGGAAGAGAGGAACCCAAGTAGCCTGAACCCTGGCAAATGTCAGCAGCTGTCTTGCTCCAACACGTGGCAATGGACTTTGGTGAGAGAAGAAACTTAACGCTTTATGGCCTGGTATCTGTGGACTTCTACCCCAAATAAATACCCTTTATAAAGACCAACCCATTTTTGGTATTTCACATTAGCACCCCTTTGGCTGACTAATACAACTGACAAATGTTTAGTGTCTGAAACATAATTGATGCTATGCCAAAGAAATCAGGGAATAGACAAAAGAAATGTAAGGCACTCAGCCTCACCTTTGAAAGTTTTCATGAGAAACTATGTCATAAAAAAAGCACTTGTATTAATATGGGTGGTTTAATTCAAATTGTGTGGGAGGATAGATCAAGCAGCGGCAGGTGGTTGAGCACAGGATATGAAGTAAAACATAAATGCAAAAGGAATTCAGCAAAAGTGAACCTGGCTGTTCCATTTCCTATCAGATTCTGCTTGGGCTCCCACCAAGTAACTGGTTGCAGGTGGTACTCAAGAGTAGACAAAAGCCAACCACCTTCCTAATCTCCTTCTTTTCACCTTTAACATTTGTTTTCAAACTGCAATCTCTATTCTCACCCCACCCCCCAAAAAAATCTGTCCAGTTTAAAGTAGTCTTTGGGGGCACAGATAATGGTGTTTCAGATGTCTTTTTTTTGACTGCTTATTTATTTACACAGACTGTTAGCGCCACTCTTTGTTATTTCTCACATCATGGCTTCCCTCCATGTTTATTTCTCTGGCTTTACACCCATGGTGTGGTATTATTTCTCTAAACAAAGGAAATACTCCAAAATGTAATTTTACAGTGACCTTTCTTTGTCCCCTACTGTGGTGGATTGAATTATGTACCCCAATTTAGACCTGCTCTTAATCTTAATCTGCATTCCTGTGGGTGTGAACCCATTGTAAATAAAACCTTTTGAAGATGTTATTTTTAGTGAAGGTGCAGCTTAACCGAATGAGAGTGGGCTCTCATCCATATCACTGGAGTCTTATAAAGAGAAGAAACCAGAAGCGAGAGGTTGAAGAAAGCCACACAGGAAGAAACCGGAAGTCAGTGAAACCAGAAGAGCAACAGAAGGAGAGGATCTCCATGTGACGGGAGGCACAAGACTAGCCAAGGAACCCCAGGGACTGCCGGCAGCCAGCACCAAAATGCTGCAGACTCTAAGCAAGCCTTGCCCATTTCTTGATTTGCAATTCTTTTAGCCTAACCTTAAGTCAATAAATTCCCATCGTTTAAACCATCCCATTGTGTGGTATTTGTCATGGAAACCTGTCAGACTAAGATACCATTTCAGGCTGTTCCTTTCTAGGATGGTCCCACCATCAGTAGCAACTTTTTAAGGATTTTAGGAAATAACATTTTGTGTGTTAGGTCTGGCATCCTGCTATGGGTTTTTCATGCATTATTTTATACGGTCCTTAAAAGAACTCTGTGCACTATCATTATCCCCATTTTGAAATGAGGAAATTAAAACTTGGAGAGATTAATTCTCTTGCCAAAGGTGAATGAGAATGTGGTACACAGCTGGGGTTTGAACCCAAAGGGTCTAACCCTAAAACCCACGCTCTTAACCATGTCACTATAACTACGGTCTTTTTGAAAAATATCAAATCTGTCCAAATTGCCTTTTAAAGATGAGAAGAAAGAGAAAATAAGAGCACAGAAAACACTCCCTCATTTTGCCATTCTCCTCCCACAACTTACTTGGAGAAGTAAGTTTTTTTAATTTTACTTTAAAATGACAAATGCACCAGGACCAATCTACTTTTCTTAAATTAAACACCTAAAGGAATCTCTCACTTTCTAAAAAGAATTGTTAGCAAAGATTGTGCTCTTTTCAAAATGTAATGTACTTTCTCCTTCAATCAAGGGATTGTAAATTACCACATTAGGAAAATAATTCACATACTCGCATTCATGGAATTCAATATGGGAAGGGTTTTTTTGTGTGTGGTAACAGATATACAACACACGTTTTCCCATTATAACCTCTTTCATAAGTATAATTCAGTGATACTAATTACATTTACTATATTGTGCTACCATCACCAACATTCATTACCAAAATTTTTTCATCCCAAACAGAAACTTCAAACCCATTAAGCAATAATTCCCCATTCCCACCTCCCCCTCAGCCCTTGCTAATCTGCAATCTACTTTCTATGTCTATGAATTTGCTTATTCTAGGTATTTTATAGAAGCAAAATCATATATTTGTCCTTTTTTACCTTGTTTTTGTCACTCAACATGGATGTCTTCAAGATTCATCCATGTTGTAACATGAATCACAACTTGTTTCCATTTTAAGTTTGAATAATATACCATTATATTTTTGAGGTACCCACTGATTGGGGATTAAAGAACCAGGTAGGTTTTTTCCTTATTGCATTGCAGCTTTATTGAGGTATGATTGGCATTCAGTATACTGCACATATTTAAAGTGTAAAATTCAAAAGTTTTGACATATGTATACTTCCCTGAAACCATTATCCAATCAAGATACTAAACATTTCCATACCTCCAAAAGTTTTCCTGTACCCTTTTGTTATCCCTCCCTCCAGCCCCACCCTCCAGGCATTGATCTGCTTTCTATCACTTTGCACTAGTTTGCATTTCTTAGACTTTTATAGAAATGAAATCACATAATATGTACTCTCTCTTTTTTTCAATCTGGCTTATTTCATTCAGCATAATTGTTTTAGATTCATCCATGTTGTAGCATGCATCATAGTTCATTCATTTTTACTGTTGAGTAGTATTCCATTGTATGTATATATCACGGTTTGTTTATTTTTTCACCAGTCAATGGAAGTCTGGGTTGTTTTCAGTTTTTTTTACTATTGCAAATAAAGCTGCTATGCACATAAATGTACAAGTTTTTGTATGGATATGTGTTTTCATTTCACTTGGGTAAATACCTTGTAGTAGAATGACTGAATCACATGGTAAGTCTCTGTTTAACTGTTTAAAACTGTGCCAAGCTGTTTTCCAAAGTGGTTGTGCCATTTCACTTTCCCACCAACAGTGATTAGAGTTGGGTGGGAAAATACTCTTGTTTTTTTTTCAAAACTGATCATCAAGATCCAATGGATCTTAGTTCTAGAAAAACTATTACAGCACAGCACAGAGGTTTTCAATTTCTTTCCTATTGATACATTCTACCAAAACTTATATGTTTATGAAACTTAAACTAGTATCCTATTGCAGACCTCTCTTCGGAGCTCCATATTCAAACATAAAATTTACAATCCAATAGTCATTCTTGACTTCAAATTCCATATTATATTCCACCTCTTAATGCCAAGTGCTGCTGATTTAACATCTCAGTGGTATTTCCAATCTACTTCTCCTTTCCCCTTTGCTTAGAATCTTATCATCCCTTGTAAGAATTTTTTCAATGGCTTCACTGACTCCAGACTTGGACTTCAAATCCTTCTTTTACATGTATAGACTGGGAACCTTTTTTTAATGAAAATCTGCTCCTTAACATTCACACACAATGTTCCACCCTTCCAGGCTCGTTCCTCATCACTCCCTGCCTTCTCTTATGCCACCAGACGGCTTGTCAACCCCTCACACCCTATGCTTTCTTGCCCCTGTGCCTTCACTCATGCAGACCACTCTATCTGGAATGGTTCTAATTAACTCACCTCCATTATCATATCCAAAAGTAAATTTTCTTAAGGAGAACTTAAGGAAACCCTTGTTTTAGTCTGCCAGGCTGCTATGACAAATACCACATAATGTGTTGGCTTAAACAACAGGAAGTTATTGGCCCACAATTTCAGAGGCTAGAATGCTGGCTTCCTCCTGGGATCAGGGGTGTTCTGCTAGCCATTAATCCTTGGGTTCTTGGCTTTCCCATAACAAGGTGATGTACTCTCCTTTCTCTTCCCGGTTCTCACTGACTTCTGGCTTCTCCTGGTAGCCTTTTTTCTATGTCTGAATTTCTTCTGCTTATAAAGGACACCAGTAATCAGACTAAGGCCCATCCTCATTCAGTTGGACCACTCCCTAACTAAAAATACCTTCAAAAGGTCTTATTTACAATTGGTTCATACCCACAGAAATGTGGAGCAAGATTAAGAAGATGTCTAAACTGAGGTATATAATTCAATCTACTACCACCCCCAAGTCAGGTAAAGTGTTCTTCCCTGGCACTTCTGTATTTCCATGGGCCTACTTATATTGCAGCACTCTCAGCTTGTCTCCTAATTTTCTATTTATGAGTTATTCATCCCCTCTGGACTATGAGATCTTAGGCACAGGTATGTTTCTAACTCATTATCACATCCCTACTGTCTAGCACCAAGCTTGGCACATAGCAGACACTCAGTAAATCTGAGGTGAATGAATAGAAACGTCAAAGTCTGAGAGATCAGAGATAAGATGATCTATGGTAGAGTTCTGGGACACAGGAACATATTAGATCATAAATATAAGTATAATGCCAGTGGAACAGGAATCCACAAATTTACCACTTAAGTCCATTTTCACCAACTAGATGTGGGTGTTCTAAATTCAGTCTGCCTAGATTATGAAAGATTGCCTGCCTCCACTGGATAGATGTCTTTTAGTTAGCACCCCATTGTATACGTGATATACTTTCATCGAATAGATTTGGCTTTCAAGAGAAAGGTCTGCACACAGTCATAGTAAAGCAATCACAATCATATAGCAAGCTTCTGTAGGCTGCCTTGTTGGTAGCATCTGTCTCCTTAGAGAAAAGTAAGTTGAGGTTTGGATTATAGTTTCATAAGAACTTTTGAACTTCGGGAATTCATTAGACAAATATGTGATAAGCATATTGAGGGCTCCTGGAATGACTCTTATAATACCACATGTTGACAAAAAAGTATACTTTGAATAAATCAGATGATTAGTTAAATTTTGGGGAGATGCTTGACATGAAAGGGAAATGCCTCTTTAGAATGGTTTTCATCTTCTGAGGATGCATCTGCATATGAAGCAGGGTGAGGATGTGTGACTCAGAAATTCCACTGCCTAGAAGTCAAAAGCATATTTTTTTCTAGCTGGGATTAGAGCCAGTGTCACCATAGCCTCAATAGATCTAGTGTAGATGTGAGTCGTGTGACTTATCATAGAGATAAATGTAAAATAGCATTCCAGGAAATAGCAGATACTCTATTATAAAGTTAATAAATACAGATGAGACAATGAACTGGAAAAGCAACATCACTACATACATGAAATCACTAAAAGAGAGTTTGAAAACCTGGCTAATATTTATCACCCTATCAAGTACACTAAAAAACTTAGTTATATGCTCCCTAACTCTTGCTTGCTGAAAAAAGAAACCAAGTGGTTTCTATTCAATTCAATTCAATTAAAAAAATAGTTACTGCACTTAAGTGCAAGACAATACAATGATGAAAAGATAAACCCTGTCTCACAGTGTACAGTAGGTACAATAATGTGCAAAGAATAAATTTAGAACAAGGAGAGATGGGATAAAGTGGAAAGCTGGAGAAAAAAAGCAGGAGCAAGACTATTTAGGGAATCTGTCTGGTCAAGATCTTTGGCTGCAGGATTTTTATTTGTTTTGAAGAATGCAAGGGATTTTCATGGAAACAATGTGAGGTAGTACAGTCAGGCCTCATGGGGACCAGTATAGTCAGGCTTCATGGGGACCGGAAGGTCATCAGGTAATTACTCTTGTTAATGTGCTCCAGCTTCTCAACTGTGGTTTCTCTGTTCCATTCTTTGCTTTGCACATTAGTCATTTCTCCTTGCACATGCCAACCCCAAGTCTGTATGAACACACAGCCCCAATTGGGCCTCTACTGTCCAATCTCTATCTTGCAGTTTATAGGGGAAAAAAATGGTCCAGCCAGCCTTAGATTTATGTAGTCTATGAAAGTTATCTACACCTGCTATAAGCAAAAATGCCAAAGTGCAGTAGTACCAAAAGGATAAATTCTTTTAAAGAGAGATAGGAATGGAGATGGTCAGCCATAATGCCCTGTATATCTTTTAAACCATGTTATAGTATTTGAACTTTCATCTTACAAGAAATGGAAAAACATTGAGGATTTTAATCAAGGGGACGTATAAAAGCATATTTTAAGCAGATTTGCATTGTGGAAAGATCTCTCTATCTGCAATGTGAAGTATAGATTGAGGGGAGGGGACAGGCTCATAGGAGCTAAGACTGGAGATGAGAAAACAGTGAGGAGGTTATTAACCTATGCTGAGCAAAATACAGTGACCTAAGACATGAAATGGCACTTGGGATGGGACAAATTTGGTAAAGTTGAAAGCCATTGATAAAATAAAACTGGTAAGACTTAGAGATGAAATGGATACAGGGATAAAGGAAAGAGAATAGTCAAAGATAAAACCCAGGTTTCACGTTTGAGCAATGTGTATAATATTTTTAACATTCCCCGAAATAGGGAATTTGATAATAGGACAGAATTTCACAGCAGAGGTGGAAAAAAGATGAGTTAGGTTAGCATATGTTGAGTTTCATGTGTGTATAGGACATGAAAATGGAAAACTCTAGTACATCGGGAGCTCAGGAAACTGATCCAGAGAGATACCTAGATTTGAGCCACATAAGTTTGTTCTCTTTCTACACATTTTGTGTGAATGCTTAGTTCTTTTTCTTTTTTTTAATGTTTTCTCTTATCTAGTAAATGCACTTAAGGCTAAATAAACTTTTCCCTCTTCCCACAGCTTTGGAAACATTTCACACATTGTGATCGATTTTTTTTTCATTGTTCAGGTCTAAATGTTTATCATTTCCATTTCAACTTCCTTTTTGGCCAAGGATTTTAAAAAGAAGTTTTTTTGTTTCCCCCAAAAGATATTTTATTCATATTTTGATAGTTAATTTTAAAATTTCTTGTATCATGCTAAAAAATATGCATAAATGACATACTCTTTAGAATTTGACACAAATTCAAACTGAGTACAAGGTTAATTTATATAATTATACAATAGTTTAGAAAGAATGTATATCCTCTGTTGGAGATAGTTAATCATGCTTGTTCATTTTTTTTTTTTAATCTACTATAGCAATTCTTACTTTTATTTATTTGAACTATTGAATTCTGAGAAACATATTAATACTTCCTATTATGATTGTAGAGCTTTTACTTTTTCCTGTATTCTACCAATTTTTGCCTGATATATCTAAAATCTATGCTTTCCTTTGCACAAAATTTAATGACTATTACTTGTAATATATTATACTTTTTATCTATAATAGTTATCCTACATTAAAGTGATATATTTCTTAGATTATATTTCATCTGATATTAATGTTGCTGCACTTAATTGTTAGCCATTGACTGATAAATATTTCAAGATAAGTATTTTGATTTATCTAGTATGAAGGGCAGAATGACACACCAACTCCCTGGATAGCTTTTGAATCTAGAAGCTTGGACCATAGCTTACTGTTCTTCTGTGGATTCTCCCTCAGCAGCAGGTGCTCCCATCTCTAATTGCTCAATTCAAGATGGTGGCAGTTCAACAAGGAAAACAAGAGAAAATATTAATTAACACTTTCAGCTATTACCCCACCACAAATTAATTCTTCATATGCCACCTTGCCATGCAATTCTTGTCTCTGCAATGAGACTGAGTGAAATTGTCTCAAATGCGTTTTTACCATTAGCCTGAATTAGGCTGGGGTAATAAACTTTGATCTGCATGGTTTGTTGTAGTTGGTATTTGTGTCAGAACAGCAGACATTTGCTCAATTTAGGAGGGGTTGAGATGGTTTGTGATGAACTTGATTGATGAAATTTTAGGATACTCAATCCAGTTCTTCGAGACACAGGTGCAATCTAAGGCCTGTTACTCAGTGACAACTGACAGTGACAACTTAAAACAATCCTTCATGTCATACTCTATTTTTCATTACCCTAAATATCTACTTTGCATTGCAAGACTACAAACTTCAAGGTGTGACAGAGAGAAAGAGAGAGAGAAACCCAAAAGGCCACACCCTAGTTCTCTAACATTCCAGACTAGCAAACACAAACTCACAAACATTGTATTTCAAATCTTACAGAGGGAATGGAAGATAAATTCTCTCCACTTAACATTAAAACTGAGACCTCCTTGCTTAGAACCCCTGCTGATGTTAAGAAGAAGACTATGCTCCTTGTGGATTGACTTTTCAGCATTAATCTAGCTTTGAGTTTGTTTTAAAATCACAATTTCTCCAAAAGCATGGTATGTGTTATTATCCAAATTTTATTTGGTACAATAATTATTTGGTAAGGATAGCATTTTTTTAATCCTTCAATGGAATATATTCATTTTCTAGGCAAAGAACCAGTAATTAAAAAGAAGAGAAAATAAAAAATCTCTTTGTAAGAAATTCATTGGCAACAAAGTACTGCTGGAAATTTGGAAAGAAATTATTAATTAGAAGGATTATGAATACATGCCATAGTAACTGGAAAATTATTGAGTCAATTCTGGAATATCACCTAACAATTTTTCACTGTGATGCTCATAATGAATTCTTTTTATGATGGAAAATGACATAAGCTTTTCATGCTTTGTGTACATTTAAAATAAGAATATTCATGAACAGAGTCAACATGCCTTGATGGATTCTAAATTAAGAGTAATGATGCCAATGTTTGTTCTACAATGGAACTTTTAAACGTCACTTAAGGATACTGTAATTTTTCTTTTGTGAAATGCATTTTTCATATTCACATGTCAGTCAGAGAATTTTTGAATATTTCCCTGAAATTTCTAACACAATATAAAGTCCAAAT
>JAQZBX010111539.1:0-10275 GCA_029593785.1 Cabassous unicinctus
TCAGCTATTCTGGGCCCTTAGTATTTCTATATGAATTGTAAGATTTGCATGTGAATTTCTTCAACAAAAAAGTTAACTGAAATTTAATGAATATTTCCTAGAATCTGTTGAACAATATGGGGAATATTTATGTTTTAAAAATACAAGACTTCCCTTTCATGAACTTGCAATACATTTCCCTTTTTTACGTCTTTAATTTTTGCTAATGAGCTTTTGTTGTTTTCAGAGCAGGAGTTTTGAACTTCTTTGTTAACTTTATTAATGAGCATTTTATTCTTTTGTAAATAAGATCTTCTTAATTCTATTATAAGGGTATTTATTCCTAGTGATTGAAAGCCATCTGATATTTTTATATTGGCCTTTTCTCATGAATTTATACAGAACTCTTCTAAGAGTTTTAGTGGTTTATTACTGGGCTCCTAAAGATTTTCAATATCCAATATTTTATTTGCAAATAGAGATAGACCAACTTTTGGCTTTCCAATTGATGCATATTTCATTTAATTTCATAATTTCTTGGCTAGAATCTCCATTAATACTGAAATGAACATTCTCTCTTTCACCAATAAGTCTGATGTTAACTATGGTATATTCATTGTGGCTCTTTATCAAGTTGAAGAAGTGTTCTTTCACTCTTACTTTGCTTAGTATTTTATCATGGAAGGCAGTTGGGTTGTGCAAATGTGCTTCCATGTCTATTAATATGTTCCTGTGGTTCTCTCCTTTATTCAATTAATACATTTTACTGCCTTAGTTGACTTGTGAAAATTAAACTGCTCTTACATTCTTGGAAGGAATCCTGCTCTTTTATAGGATTTAATGATTTTACCTGAGAATAGATGTTCTTTCCTATTATTTTGCTCATGATTTTTTCTCTATATAGGAGATGTTGGCTTTTTTTGTATTTGTTTTTGTTTTCTGTTTATTTCTTTTCAATGCCTTTATCTGTTTTGCATTAGGGTAATGTTGGCCTCAATTAATGTGTTGGGATATATCCCCACATCTATAATTTTTTGAAATAGTTCTATAGAACTGCAGGCATGTTTCCCTATATATTTCATAAATTTCACCCTTGAAGTTACCTGGGTCTGAAAATTTCTTTGTAGGAAGTTGTTTGGTTACTTATATATATAATTTTTTTCTTCATAGGAATGTAGAATTTATCTACCAATTGAGTGAACATGATCATTCCCTGAAGTAGATTGTCATTCAAAAATGTGTCCATTTCATCTGCTCTCAATCTTGGAGATAATATTCATAATAATTATTTTAATATATTTAGAATCTGTAATAATATGTATTATTTTGTTTTTGATGTTAATAATTGTATATTTTTCATAATCAATAAATGTAGAGGTATTTCAATTCATTGATCTTGAAAAAGTTTCCATTGATTCCTTCATTTTTTATGGATTCTTTTGAATATTATTTCTTATATATTATATGTATTACAATGTATTGCCAAGGTATATTATACAAACTCAGGTGTAGTATATGTATGTTATAATTCTAGGCATCCATTTCTCTCATCTACTCCTTTTGATATTTTTGCCATTTATTTTAATTATATATATATTAACATTCCATAATATGTTGTTATTACTTTTATATAAGCAATATGTTTTTGCAAAAATATATACATTATTAAAACATTTTTTCTCTGGCTACTTTTAAGATTTTCTCTTTATCACAGGCTATGATAAATTTGATTATCATGTGCCTTGTTTAAGTGTTCTTCATGGTTCTTCTGTTTGTGATCTGATGAGGTTCTTAAATCTATAGGCTTATAAATTTTTCCATTTTGAAAATTTTCTAAAATTTTGCCTTTTATTTCTATAAAATTTTTCTGCCTCACCTTCTTAATCCTCTCATTTCAAGAATATGATTTTATGTATGTTTAAAGGAGTTTTAAATTTTCTCATATCTCACTGTTTTTCTTTTTCAAATTATGTATTGTTTTCATGAGTTTCAGTTTGGATAGTAAAACTATTGCTAGGCCTGCAATATTTCTTCTAATATTTTCTTCTGAAATGTCTAAGATGTCATTAACCAACCTACATTTTTCATTTGAGATCTAGTAGTTTTCACATCCAGAATTAGATTTGAGTACTTTATAGTATAGTAATCTAGAAACTTAGCTTTTATTTTCCCAGTTTTCCTTTAATGTCCTTGTTCTCTTCCAATCAAGGATCTAGTCATAAAATCCAACCATAGGAAACAATTCATTATTCTCCATTTCTTTTTGTGATCATGTTTTCTTACTGATGGAAATCAGTAACAGATAATTAATCTCTCCTAATTTTGCTTGATTTTGCCATTTTTGAAGTATACTGGCTATTTATTTTTAGAATTTTCTCTGTTTGGGTTTGTCTAATGTTTCTCAAATTAGATTGGGTGTATGGAATTTGGAAAAGAATTCCACAGAAGTGAAGTTGTCTCATCGTCACATATCAAGGTTTAAAATATATTGGCATGATTTAAAGTATGTTATGTTAACATTGATTTTTTTTCAAAGTGATAGCTGGTTTCCACTAGGTTTCTCCACAGTGAAGGTATTATTATTTTTCTTTCTATAATCTGCTAATAAGATTATATCTTGTAAGTCCAACTCACACTCAAGTGAAAGGAAATGATCTTTCTTTAGTGTAGGGATAATTATCAATGTGTATCAATGATTAGCAGACATATTAAAAACTTCCTCAGGAGCAATATTCTGAGGTTATATAACTATCTTCTTTCTTACAGTTTAGCCAATAATTTTCTTTTCATATTTCTGTGAATGTTGCATGCAAGAATTATTACTGAGTTATTCTAATGCTCTATCCAATCTTCCTATCCCTTCTTGAATGTTTCTGTAAGGAAAAGTTGTCTTTTCCCCTAAATTATTGATTGATTCAATTATTTTGTATCAGTATATGATTATGGATGTTTATTCTTTAATAGAACATGATATGTTTTTTTCTGCTTACTCCAAGTATTCCAGCTGTCCACTGAGCACTTTCAGATAGACTCTTTTAACTTTTTGACATATCATTATCTTTTATTTTTTTCCAATTCTTATTCTTTGGTAATACAAATACTCTCAGTTCATATTGTATTTTCATATAGATTTCTATATTATTAATCCAACATGTGTCATCTTGATGTTTGGACAGATGAAATTCCATTACAATAACAGTGTTAATACTCCTTATCTGCTAATTGTAAAAAAAAAAAAATCAAATTTCAAAATTAAAAATGAAAGAGCAACCTTTAAATGAATGCTATGAATGCAATTTGTGTTACTAAAGAGCATATCTTTTAAATATATGTGGTAATTTTCTTTCACTATGATAGATATAATTTGTTTTAATATAATTTTGTGTGAGTGAACATGGATAGAAATAAAATAATCATAATTGTTGAAAGTAGCTGACTGAAATTTGAGTTTGCTCTATAACTACTCTCTTTTTTAAGTCTGAAAATAAAATTAATAATAATTAAATACACGTAAATAATGTTTGCTTCATCATTATGATATCATTAAAGTTAAATAATCATGATGTTTCCTTTGGAAAAGGATCTATGGTAAATGAATTAAGGATATGATACTTATGGATGGTTATATGAAGCAGAAATTAATAGGAATGAATTTGAAAGCAAAAATAATTTTGGTGTTTTCTGTGAAGAAGATAGTCTCAACAACATTATGTTTCTATTAGGTGAAGAGGGACACTTACTTAGGTAATAGGTTGAGGAGAATTTAGAATGGTGGTAACTCTACCTGGTAAGAGGACTTGCTTTCCTGGTTATACCATGGCCTAGCTAATGGCCCTGATTTGAGAAGACATAATTTATTCTTAGAAACTCAATGTCCTTTCATAGTCAAGGTTTTATGGAAATGAAAAGACTATTATTGAGAAGATATTATTAAATAAACATGAAAATAATTTGTAATTTTTTTTCATGAAAATGGCACTGAAAGTTAAGAAGGAAGCCCTTTCCCCTCCCAAAACCAAAGCTAAAGAAAAGGCTTTGAAAACCAAGATGGCAGTACTGAAAGGTGCCCTTGGCCACAAAAAAAGAGAGATCTACACATCACCCTCCTTACAGGGGAAAACAGCCAAAATATCCTCAGAAGAGCATCCCCAGGAGAAACAAGCTTGATTACTGTGCCATCACCAAGTTCTGGCTGAACACTGAGTTGAAAAAAAATTGGGATCATCTAAAATGAGTTCAGCTGCCTAATTCTAAATATAAATTTTTTGACCATTTAAAGGGCAATTTGTCTAAATACTGAATTAAGGTAGAAGAACAGGAGAAATGTATATTTACGAGATTATGGTTGAAAACCTGAAAGAATTAAAAGTATGCTTCAATAAATTCTTAGTGTATCATAGGCCAGGTGAATTGTGTTTTTTTCCAGTGACACAGAGGAAAACTATTGGAAGCTTGCGTGGAACTGGATACTAAAAATATCTGAAGAGAGATCTACTAATTTGCATGTGTTGAATTTGGAGGAATAGAAGCCCAGGTAGTCTTTAGTTTGGGAACCACATTGTAACATGGGTGCCCTTTACAGTAAATAGTTCTTCAGTATTATACAAATAATACCCAGGACATTAGAAAATTTTATTTGCAGGATAGCAGTGTTGCATCACTGGTACATAGGATGATTAACCCCATAGCATATAAATCTGAAACAATGAGTCTGTTGCTTCAGGGTGTTCAGAGACTAATTGGAAAATTAGTCAGAGGCATTATAAAGTCATTATTGACTTGTGAGAATTTTATAATATTTATTTTTACCACACCTATAATTGAGGTAACCCTGAGGACACTAGGTACTTAAGAAAGTATATCATAAATTCGATGAAATCTAAGGGTGTATTGTTTGGGATTTGTCAGGAATTGGATAAAGTACCCTACAAAAGACATGGCCAGTATTAATCCAGATTCCTGTGGGTGTGAACCCATTTGTAAATAGGGCTTTTGAAGATGATAATATTAGTTAAAGTATGGCGCAACTGTATAAGGGAAGGCCTTAATCTAACATGTCTGAAGTCCTTTTGAGTAGAGGCAATTAGACATGGAAGCAAGAGTGTGAGGTCAGCTAAAACCAAAGGGAGAGGAACAGACGCAGGAGAGAGATATTGCCATATTACAGAGGATTGTCAGAGAACTACAGACTCTGGGAGAAAGAAAGCTTGGCAATATGTTGATGTTGCACTTCTAGCCTTGCAAACTGTGAGACAATAAATGCCTATTCTTTAAGCCAAACAGGTTTTGGTATTTGTCATAAAAGTCTTTGTAAAGCAATACAGGGACATAAGTATATATGCAATTCAAAGAAACCACTGTAAGATGGTGAACTGGGTGAACTGGGTCATCAGTCCACATAAACATGAAAGATTTCTTTGGAGTGCCCATAATAAAACATTCCTATTGAATCAAAAGTCTCCATCTTAACAGATTAGTGAAGGTGAAAGGGCTGAGAAGAAAGCCATATTGAGAAGTTAAAGTCCAAAGTACAGAGACAATGTAGTAGAAAGAGAGAATGTGAGTCCCAACAGAAATTTTTTATTCCTCATAGGAAAGGGGGGATATTTGAAGGTCTTAACAGGGGAGAAAATTGTTCCAGTGTTTATTTAAAATAAAGCTGGATGATCATTTCCTAATAGAGCTATTTCTCCTTGCTTGCAAAAAATTAAGAAGAGTTCCAAAGATGCCCACTATTTAGGCAAGACATTTTGTTTTTGATTGAGAAGCTTGTTGGACAGTTTATTACCTGGTGAGAACAGGACAATCCTCAACCTAGAGGACACTTACTTTGCAATATCATAAAGTAAACTTGCCTGTCAGTACTGTATTAGTAGAGGGTCTTTTGTTTCCCTGTAACTATTTAAATTGTAGTATCATAAATTTGAGGTATGCAGTTTACTTTATATATCATGATATATTCAAAATCTTGAGTTAAGTGTTGTACATCATGGTGGCTTGTGTTATGGGAAATTATTTTAAACTTCTAAATAATATTTTATAAGTGAGGCCTAAAGACATTATCTAAAAATTTTAGAGAGTGACATGATGCCTTATGTGTCAATACTGAACATTGAATATTTCTTAAATATTGTTTCTAATAGATCTTAAGGTTAGAGACACATTCATCATGCCTTTGAAGTTAGTAATGGATGGGTATACAGACAATACATAGGGGAAGACATCAGGAAAGCCTTAAAGAATTTCTCCTGTTTAAAAGATGTTAGCAAACCTGGAGGGGAAGATATTCTATCAGGGTTAGCTAAATGCTCAATTTGGTAGTTCTTTTGGACTTTTAAACCAATCTTTCTGTGATGCTACTCTAGGACAGGTGGCTCAGCCATGCAGGCATCACTAGAACAGATTTTGATCCTTAAAGGATTAAGTTCTTTATGAATGACATTCAAGGATGGTCATAGCAGGTTCTGTCCACATTTTTTTCTGAGTTCTCTTATTTTAACTTAAATTTAGAAATTGTAAATCACCTCATCCCCTGATAAAGGATCTATATTTTCTGTTATTGCAGTATGTGTATACAGAAATAATACAAAATAGAAGAGTTTTGAAATATCAACAGTTTCAGAAGATGGGAACATTTTATAGTGTTCCTCACACAAAGTTGAAGCCGATATTATGTACCACCCTTATATCTCTCCCCTCTTGATGCATAAGTGGTATTTAGCTTGCTTAGATGCTTATATAACTTAAATAATTGTAACATATTGGAATGAGTCAATAATTTTGAAAATTGGTGAGATATGCAGTTTGCTGACTAGAGAATATAAGGATACATCATAATGCAGCATGGGCTGCATTGTTTAGCAAATAGATTTCTTGACTCTCTATAGGTGTTAATATTGGAATCATCTCTTTCAAACTTTGAGGTTATTCTATGTAAACTTGTTTTGTAGATATTTTTAAGGACTCTATTGACAATATACATTGGCATGTATGTTAATATATAAAATATCTTAAAACTTAAGATATAAAAATACTTTATAAGTATAAAGTGGTGTATGATGTTGATGATAGTGACAGTGATAATTTATATATGCAAACATTCATTATGAATTATTAGGAAAATGTGAAATCTAGGAGAAAAGCAAATTTGAAACAATCATATATAGTTTACATTTTGCCTGTACACTCTTATAGGTTTTGACAAAATTTATAAGGGCCTGTAGGCATTGTTACAAGAGCATTCATAACAATTCCAATGCCTTGAAAATGCCCTATGTTGCATCTGTTCTATTCTTTCCTCCTACCCACTCAGAACCTATATTAACCATTAAGTTTCAACTTTTGAAGAATAAAATTCAAAATTTCATTCAATAATATTGAGGGCTTGACATATTGGTCAGTTTTCTTTTATTAGGAACTGCCTATGTTTTCAAGAGATTCTTGTCCCTCTATTGGAGAATATAGTATGACTTCCAAGGATGGGAGTTTAATATTTTCTTGTTTATTCTGTGGGTCTCCATGCACTGAGATAACAAACTATGACAAAATTAACACTTTCAAAAAAAGTCCAGAAAAGCATGCTCCTGGTGTGCACTATCCCACATATCATCTCACCCCAAATGCCTTGCCATAATGTAACCATTGACTATGATTAATAGCAATGCTTTGATAGTTGTACATTAATTGTTACAAATGTATCACACAAGTGTGTATTGTTTTTATTTGGGGAGAGTGGAAGAGTGGGAAGTGTTTGTGTATATGCAAATTCCTTATATTTTCTATGTGGCTTTTCTGTAACCTAGAGCTTTATTGAAGATAAAGTGAAAAAAATAAGACAACTGGGGAAAATATGGAAAAAACTGACACTGCATATAAAAGTAAACAGATTTTGCAGTGACGAAAGGCATAATGAAATTTTTTAAATTTTCTTTTATTATTTTATTTTTTCATGTTATTTTTAATTTTTATTTATCTTATTTTTTTAGTAGAGGGTAGATCATCTTTAATTTAATAACATCTAACATTGCATACAAAACATATTTCTAAAACTCAACTAAATAAACTATTGAACTAAAAACTAAACTGTGACCCTCTGCAATCCAAAACCACCCCCTCAAAAAGCCAAAAAATAAACAAAATAGTACAAAAAATAATAGTAACAATAAAAAATAAATAATAAAGTACAGAAAAATTAAAATAAAAATTGCCACCAGAGGAAGGGTTTCCTGGAGTGATCTGAAGGCAATTTTATATACAAATAGTGAAACATAGCTACAGAGGCTAGGCCTGAGAGA
This sequence comes from Cabassous unicinctus, assembly GCA_029593785.1. Lineage (NCBI taxonomy): Eukaryota > Metazoa > Chordata > Mammalia > Cingulata > Chlamyphoridae > Cabassous > Cabassous unicinctus. The sequence goes on from JAQZBX010111539.1 coordinate 8,274, forward strand.
GGGCATAGTCAACTAATTTAATAGTTCCATGCAGAGGACTATAAGAATTTCAACTTCCCTACGTAAGTCAGGCAGTGGGAAGTACTTAATAAGTTTTCAAGAGCTTACCTGGGTCCCCTTGGAGGAGGAGTTTGTCTGGAAGAGGCTTGAAAAATCACTTCTGTTTAGTGTACTTAGTCTTCAGGTTCCCATTTGAATTTCAAATGGGAGCTCAACCTGACTAGGAGAGGGGTGGGGCATCTGCTCATATAGCCTGCTGAATCCAGCCACCCTAAAAGAGTAAAATCTTCCCAGGGGAAAGTAACTGAAGAGCTTTCTGAAGAGCTAGCTGACCCACTTGGAGGGGTAGTTCAGTGGAGGAATTTTTGCCTTGAATGTATAAGGTCCCTGGTTTGATTCCTGACTCCTCTAAGAGTGGTGATCCACCGGGATATCTAACATCCAGTGGATACCTGTAGGACAGGGAAAGCATAGACTTTATTTTTGTACTAGCTTCTTTTGGGTATATTATTTCTCAAAAAAAATAGTTACTTAAAAAGGTTTTTTAACTTACTTTACTCTAAAACTTGCCTAAAAACCTGCAGAGAGAAGCCTGTAGGGTAATTGATTGATGAACACAGGCAACCTGAGAAGCTCCATAATGGTCGAAGAAGGAACGCTGTTCTTCCTTAGCTTTGTTTGACTGCTTGCTTGTGTGTTTTTTGGGGGTTTATTTATTTATTTATTGTTATTGTTTTGTTTATGGTTTTTCTTTCCTCTTTCCTCCCCACTACCTTTTTTTAAATTTAGGTGCTGCTAGCTTGTTTATTCTTTGCTATGCTTCTCCTTCCTTAATTTCTCATTTTCTGTGTATACTGCTTTTGTCTACCAAAGCTATCTCTTTTCCTTCCTTCATCTTTCTATCTTCTGCTTTCTGTTGTGGGGCTTACATTCCACCTTATATTGTTAGACATCAACTTTACTGGTTTCAATTTTTATCTTGTCTTTTCTGTTTTCTTTTTTTAATTAACTTTTTCCTTTCTGTCCTTCCTTATATCTATTTCTGTCTCCTCATCATTCTGGCATTTTAAATCATTCTATATATTTTTCCTTATTCAGTTTCCCATTCATTGCAGGTACTCCACTTTTGTATTACTACACTGCTTACATGAGTTAAACATGCATTTTACTTAATCTTATACAGACCCTCTTCTAACTTTTATTATTGTTTCTATTATCCTTTATCTTTTCTTGCCTCTTTTGATTTCTCTGGCCCTAATCTTTTTCCTTCAAGGAAACATAGAAAACTGCAAGGAAATAGAACAAGAGGAACAAAGTGCAAAGACAAAACTTAATACACACACAAAACCAACAGCTAAACAAAACTCTACAGCAGAGCGAGAAACTAATCAACTGAATAGACCAGTCAAGATAAATGATGACCAGAGAGCAACAAAAAATTACAAACCATACTAAGAAAAAGGCAGACATTGACCATTCCAATGAACAAACTAAAAACCAGGAAGAGATGCGGAACATTGAACAACTAATCAAAGCTGTCCAAACAAATATCATGGACCAACATAATGAAATGATGGAAGAGATTAAGGATATTAAGAAAAAACTGAGAGAACATACTGAAGAAATTGTGAACATACATAAAAAGATAACAGATATGATGGTGATGAATGGCACAATACAAGAAATAAAAAAGATGCTGGATTCATATAACAGCAGATTTGAACAGGCAGAGGAAAGAATTAGTGATGTGGAAGACAGTACATCTGAAATCAAACAGATAGATAAAAAGATAGAAGAAATCCAGAACGGACCTAGGGATTTAACTGACAACACAAAATGCACACACATATGCATTATAGGCATTTGAGAAGAAGAGAAAGGAAAGGAAACAGAAGGAGTGTTGAAGGAAATAATGGCTGAAAACTTCCCAACCCTATTGAGGGAGATGGATGTACATGTACAGGAAGCACAGCGCACCCAAAGCAGTATAAATCCTAACAAG
>JAQZBX010111540.1:0-10277 GCA_029593785.1 Cabassous unicinctus
CAAACACTGCCTCCCATGCTAGATGTCAGCAGTTAATCACCAGTGGTGCTGGGAAGGCAGGTACTGATGTGTCAGTGTAAATCCATCCTCACTCCTGGGATGACAATCAAGAGTAAATATCAAACTGAGGGAGAGGAAACAGTTGCCATTTTCATGTCATTCAAGCAAGCACCTTGACACCCACAGGGCTCAGGACCCTGCTTTGCTTAAAATCTGTTTGGTTAAATCCTAATAATTTCAATATCAGTTTGGTCATGTGATGTTTATCCTGTCACTTCTCTTTCTGAGCTCTATCCCACAAGCCCAACATAATGAATCCTTTAAAGAAGGTCTCGTAATTGCTGAAGCTGGACTTGGGTTACATGTGGGCTCATTATACCATTCTGTATACTTTTGTGTATGTTTGAAGTTTTCAACAATAAAAGGTTTAAAACTTTTACAATATAGAATCAAATCTTTCATTAGTTTAAATGATTTATTTAAATAGTGTGCATTTTAAGATGAACCCTTTCTAGTCAAAATAGAGAAAGAGTGAAAAATGTTAACAGTGATGATAAATGGAGGATAGAAATGAGTGATTTTTAAAACTTTTTATACTTTTATACATTTTTCAACTTTTTTGCAAGTAAAGTTGGAAAGTTTTGTTTGATGGTCAGAGGAAAAAAATTAAAGACTACTAGAAAAAAATTAACAAGAAGATCCTCTTACCCTACAACTGCCACACAGGGTGCTGGGGAGGCAGGCATTCCTGGGGCTGCTGGGAGGCCCAAAAAGAGGCAGCTGACCCTAAATTTTATTCTGGGAAAAGGCAGGTGTATTGTCCCTCAGGTTAGTGGGTCTCCCAGACACCATCATATACAGGTAATTTACCTGGAGAAAGCAGGTAAATTAAAGAGAATGTACCCTGGAGTGTTGAGCTATAACACATCACCCTTTCTACAGGACCTGCTGGTGGGAAAATTGACACACTCTTTTAAGATGGCCAAACACCAGTAGGGCTCAGAAAATGAGAGAAGAAGGGAGGTCCAGGGGCAAAGATGACAGTACATAAGGCTTGATAGACTGCCACATAAAGCTTGGTGCAGGAGTCATCGTATTCTAGAAAGAACATGCTGGAAATACAGGGTAACAGGTCTTCAATCAGTCCCTAGCTGGTTCTCCACCATATCCCATGGTCCTCAGGGAATAATCCTTAATTAATCCTTCTAAACCATTATTTGTTACTTTTCCATTGGTCCCCTTGACTCTCCAGCTAACCAATTACTATTTTTCATTCGGTCTCATATAAGAACTCTAACCTTCATCATCTTGCAGATCATAAAGCTAGAAGGGATCACAGCATGTTCCACAAACCCTGCATTTCATGGATAAGGACACTGAGGGTCAAAAGCTAAGTGAGTGCCAAAAGCTTCTCCACTAGCTGGTCAGAGAAGTAGAGCTAGAATGCAGGATTTCTGGCCTCCAGTCCCCTCTGCACAGCCCTTCTATTCTAGACCACTCAGTTTAGTACTTAATTATAGACAGCCTGGTTCTCTCTCATTATTTTGTATGAAATTCACCTAGCTTCATGATCTCACTTGGAAGCTATATGAGGTTGAAGTTCATGATTGTGTCTCTTGCTTCCTCTGAAGGTCCAGAGCACTCCACTCAGACCAGCAAACACTGTTGACTGATTAAATGCAGAAAGGAGCAAAGGGGGTTAAAGATGTCATGGAAGGCTTTCTGGAGCTATACCTTCACCTGGACTTGAATAAAAGGAGGATTTAGATTGGCCAATCAATGGAGGAAGACATTCCAGGGAGAGGGAAGAGACTGGGAATGATGCGGCCACAAAGGGTTGCTTTTGGCAGTAGCAGGCACAAATGCATAAGACAAAGAGCAGGTCATGGAAGACCCTGAGCCTAAACTGTTTGGATTTTCTCACTTCCCATGAGTTCTTCCTAGTTTCTTCCCTCTCCTGTCCCCTTTTTCTGACAAACCATGAGTCCAATAATACTTGAAAACATTGCTCAGTCTCTATAAGGCTTCCCCTGAGCACATTACTCTCCTTCCCTCCAGAATTCCCCAGCACTTAGACATGCCCTGTGGTAGCATACATACTCATTCAACACTTCAGAGTGTGTACTATGCACAAGATGAATGAGAAACAAAAACAGTCCTCAAGGGTTTTGTTATCCCTAAGAAGCTTAAGTCATGAGTGCAAATATCTATAATAGAAAACAGAACATTAAGTGCTGCACTTAGGTATATATTTGTACTTATTTACAGACTTACTTTATGTGTGTTCTGTTTTTCCACATATTAATCTTCCCTTTCCATTAGGGCTGAATGTTTCTCAAAGATAGAAGTGCACTATTATTTCTCTGTTCACTCTACTGATGCCTAGAAACATTATTCTACAAACAGGAGATTCCCAATAATATTGTGGACTAATAGGAGATTTTAAATCACTGGCATTCTTCTGTTTCTCAGGCTTCTGTGAGTTTCCTGCTCTGGAACTTCATGTATCACGGCATCTCTGTTAACATATAGCAAGTACACTTAACTAACAAATATCCAGCACAGCATATAAGAGCAGACAATCAAGAAAACAGCTTCAGATAATCATTTGTCTTTACTTCCATTATTCCCTTCTTGATGGTTTCTGAGGAGCAGGTAAATTAATTTATTGTTGAACATCTCTCTTTTAATTAATGATTGTGTGTCAAACACTTACCATGTAAGGCTGGTTAGCTCAGTTGGTTCCCTGAAGAAGCCCCAGGCCAACTAATTTCATTTATTTTGTGGCCACAGGAAGCACTCTTACTCCTTAGAATAAGAACTGCTTGAAAGCAAGGAACCATGGCTTTTAAGTCTTTGTATCTCCAGAACCCAAGATGGCACCTCTGGAAAATGTGCTCAATAAATGTGCATTGGTTTCGATGCTGGTGGTATGAAATGCCCAATCTTAGGTACTGATTTTTCACCTGAGAAGCTGAGAGTACAAGGGTGAGACTCTCCAAGATGGTCCTACTGGATCAGAGTTTCTCATAGAATCTGGGGTATCACAATAGGCTACATATCACTCCCCTCAGCCCTCAAGGCCACTGGCAGAGCCTGGGGTAGCCAGAATCCCTGGGCTGCTCATCTCCACTTGTGAGAAGTCTCATGCTTGCCCATTTTCCCCAGTATAAATGTTATCAGTTTCTATGTATGCCATGATGTGAAAGATTACAGAGGTAATCACTGTGACAGATTACCACCTGTCAGGGTCATTGGGGAGGGAAGCCCTCCTTTGAGTAGATGCCTATATCAGATGACAGGCGTGAGGTCCCTTCCAACTCAAACCCCATATTCCTTACTTTGCTTTTCTCATAGATCCTAACTCTCAAGTTCTAATTGGACCACTCCCCAAACCCCTTCCTTTTTCTCATCTCTTGATTTCTACTGTCTTATTCACTTTCCTGCTGCCTTCGTAGAAATTCATCTTGGTTCATCCCCTTTCCTCTAACATACACCACTCTCATTCCAACGGACATTCCTGGTAGTTTTTGGGTACAACAAAGTTGAAACAGAATTCAGATAATAAAATAATAATGTTTGTGATTTTTCCAAATCAGGGAACCACTGGGAAAAAATCCTCTTTTACTTTTTCCATTCTTTTCACAACTGTTCATTAGGGTGGAATGCACTAAGGTCAGTGGTGATGGGTGAGAAATACGAGGATTTATGTAAGTGGCTGGATGACAGACCTAACCTGAACCCAGTCAGATCTATTCCTGGACGTGCTACGGAGACCTGATTAAAACATCTTTCTCCAAACACTTTCCCGTGACTTAGACCTTAAGGTTCTAGCGCAGGGCTTCTTAACCTTTTTTGTTTCACGGATCCCTTTGCCAGTCAGTTGAAAACCATGGACCCCTCCTCAAAATATAGCAGCAGATAGTTTTATGACACTCAACATTGGAGGTCAGAGAAAATAAAGAAAGTTGATTTTTTTTTTTTCAATTCAAGCTCACGGACCCCCCGAAATCTTTCCAAGCACCACGTGGGAATCTGTGGACCCCTGGTTAAGAACCCCTGCTCTAGGATAACTTAGGATAAAAAACTAATCATGGCTTCCACTTGATGAGCATCCACTCTGTGCTGGAGACTGAACTAGGGGTATAACATAAATTCTAATCCACACAACCACTTGCAAGAGAAATGTTATTGTAATTTTACATGTTAAAAAACAAACAAACCCAGCCTCAGAAAAGCTAGAGGTCCTGCCCAAGGTCCTACCTATGGGAGTATGTTGTGGAGCCAGACTCCAAACCCAGGTTTGACCTCTTCTCAAGACACTATATTGTGTTGCCTCTTGGGGGTGTGGGGGGACATAAGAGGAAGTAATCAATTTTTTGAGAACAGAGCTCTGGATGCAGATATTTACAATGGCTATGCCAGCAGAGAAAATACTTTCTGACCAATTTCATACTGTAATCCTGAGCAAATATTAGCAGAGCCTATTGTTTCAATGGTCTGGGATCTACACCCTAACTTAACGGTTTCTTCTCCGCCCTGGATATCTGACTGATAAGGTTGGGAGAATGTCACAGTAATTTCCCTGGCTAGCTGCGCACCTGCCATTCTATTACCAGGGACCTCTGAACAACAGTCAAGAGGGACAAGCGATTCCAACCACAGTTAGTTTCAGTCTTCAGAGCAGAGGAAGAGTTGTCATTTCTAACTAATTTCTAACTAATGTCTCTCCCCTGCTTAAAACCCACCAATGGCTGCCCTTGCCAAATCCATTACCATGACTAACGTCTCTAGCTCATCTCTTGCCAGTCCCTGCACCAAGTCACATGACCACACCCAGCATCTTGCAATTGCCCGTTTGCCATGTTCTTCCACATCTCTATGCTTTTACTCATGCTGTTTCCACTGCTGAGAATGTCTTCCCCACCTTTTCCACCTGGAAAGCCTCTACTCATACTCTGATTCAATGTTACCTCCTCTAGGAAAGCCTGCCAGAGTCAGTCATTCCCACCACTCCCCACTCTTCATTCCATCATGCCACTCATAACTGTGCACCACAATCAATGCTGGCTTATAAAGTGCCCTCCTCTATGAGATATGACACCCTTCGAGAACAAGGATTAGGTTTTATTTGTTTATATATCTGCTCCACAATCCAGCCTAGCTCACAGTAGGTGCTCAGCAAGTGTTTGTTGCATGAATAAATAAATGAATAACTTAATAAGCTGAATGTATGGCTCTGATGAAATTTAAGGCAAGCAGGAGGGAGAAGAGAAAGAAATGTTGAGAGAGAGGATTTCTCAAAGCATTAATTAAATGCCTAGAGGTTTTTTCATCACTAAGAGGGCAGAATTAGTGGAAGATTAGAGGGGTTTATCAGGGATTATCACTTAATAAGCCTTTCCCAGGTGCATCTTGCCACAAGGACTTCATTCTATAATCCGATCCGGAAGAAGAAAGGCTCTATCATTCTTATCTCTGATGAGCTCAGAAAAGCATTAAAACAACACTGGTAGACTGTCTTCTCTTACAGCTACAGTTTCAGCTGTGACACTGGGTGGAAGGGTGGTAGTCACACTAAATACAAATGTGGACTGTGGTTCCCGTGGGGCCCCAGAGATTAGGGACACTCTCCCTGATCTGGAAGAACAGGGTACCACATCTCTCAGGGACGGATGGGGGTATCTAAGAGAAGAACGGTAGCCCCTTTGGGGAAGCAGCAGAAAACACAGTCTCTTTGCCTGATGGACACTGCTAGGAAAATACTCAGTTAATGCAGATAGCACCAGTGAAGGTGACGGGGGGTGGTGGTGCTGGGAGAGTGGGGGGAGAAAGCATCTTTCAGGGACACCTTCCCTGGTTCTCTCAGTGGTGAGGCTGGGCCTTAACTAAACTTGAAACTCCCTAGATCCCAGCCTGGGAGCTCTGCCCTCTTCAACTGGTGTCTGGTAGAGATGTTCTTCCAGTTGGGAATGCTTCCATCCCGACAGAACCCCCCCCACCCCACCCAAATCCACTGTCAAAAGTCCGGCCATGCCTTAGGGCCTTTCGTATGTCCCACCTCCCCAGGGAACTGATTCCCTGAGTGCCCAGGTCGGGGTGCTTCCACTGCTTGGTGTTCTAGATCTACATTCAGGCCCAGCCCCCACCCATTCTCTTGCTAAATCCTGGCTTTATTCAGTAGGGTTTGACTTTCTCTAGGCCAACTCTCTAGTATTCCGCATCAGATCATTCTCAAAAATACTGATGAGTCAACATTTTTGGAGAGATTACTGTGTCTATTTTACCTACATTAAGTCATTTAATCTTCTCAACAATCCTTTGAAGCAGACGCTAATATTAGAGCCTTTCTCCCTGAGAAGGAAACTGAGGCACAGAGTGGCTGAGCAACTTGCTTGAGGTTACACAGATAGCAGGTGACAGGGCCAGGACTATAATCCAGGCAGGCTGACCCCAGCACTCCTCACCACATGTTCTGTACTTGGTACAACAGATGAAATGCAGATGTCCCACAAATGCTGGATGTTAATATTATTATTTCCATAGTTTAGGCTCAGTTTCCCTTACTCAACCTTAATAAAGAAAAAGATTTTAAAAAGAACAAACTACCATTATTTCTATTCATTTCATCTAAATATTTTACTTATTTGAGAAAGGTGATTGGTGCCTATTCCAAAACCTCTTATTATTTGCTGATTAGTATAATATTTATCACACAATTTAATAATAATTTATTTACTTGTCTGTCTCCTGTAAAAATCTATGAGCTCTTGGAGGGCAAGGATTTGTGTTTCTTTGTATGGCAAGTACCTAACAGCATTTGACACTGATAGGTGTCAAATAAACATCTGTTGTATGAGTGGATGAATGAGCTAATCATTAAGAATCAAAATCTAGATGAATATTACAGCCACAAATAATTCAAATTGGGCTGATGCAATCTAGAACAGTGATTCTCAAAAGACCAGTGGTACTCCAGATTAGAACTCTGGAGATGAGGCCCAGCCGTCTGTGTTTCTAAGAAGCCCTCCAGGTAACAATGATGCCCACTAAAGTTTGGGAACTACTGGTTTAGTTAGAAGAAAGGGAAGTCTGCCATGGGTGGCCTCAGTTATTTTGCTAATATATCCAAGAGTAAAACAGATGCATCTGAAAGACAGTTTGGCAGTACCTAAGAAAGTTAAATATAGAATCACCATATGACCCAGTAATCCCACTTCTAGGTATATACCTAGAAGAACTGAAAGCAGGGACTTGAATAGATATTTGCACCCTGATGTTCATAGCGACACTATTCACAATTGCCAAAAGATGGATGCAACCCAAGTTGCATGAATGGATAAGGAAAGTGTGGTATATACATACAATGGAATTTTATTCAGCCCTAAAAAGAAATGAAGCTCTGGTATAGGCGACAACATGGATGAACCTTGAAGACATCATGTTGAGTGAAATAAGCCAGACACAAAAGGACAGGTCCTGTATGATCTCACTGATATGAAATAATTAGAATAAGCAAACTCAAATACAGTCAGAATCTAGGATATAGGTTACCAAGAGCTGGGATGGGGATAGGGAATAAGGACTTAAGACTTAAAGTGTACAGAGTTTCTATTTGGTACAATGGGAAAGTTTCAGTAATGGATGGTGGTGATGGTAGCACAACATTGTGAACACAATTAACAGCACTGAATTATATATTTGACTGTAGTTAAAAGGGGAAATTTTAGGTTGTATGTATGTTACTAGAATAAAACTTTTAAAGAAATCCATGGAATTGTACAACATAAACAGTGAACTCTAAGTTAAATCATAGACTATAGTTAATAGTACAATTATAAAAATGTGCTTTCATCAATTGTAACAAATGACCCACACCAACGCAAGGTGTAAATAACAGGGTGGTATACAGGAACCCTGTATTTTATGCATGATTCTTCTGGAAACCCACAACTACTCTTTAAAAAATGGTATTAGACACAAGCAAAACAAAACAAACAAAAACACCACACCAAAAAACCTTGTTAGAGGTTTTTCCATATCTGACAATAATTATAAGAAACTGTATCACATTACAATAATGTGGTGTGAGGCTGAAACAAATGAACTGAACTATCAATATTTTTAAAAATCAAAATTTCATCAACCACAGGGAAAGACTGAATTATCTCTATTTACTCTATAGAAAATGACATTACAAAATCACTATCTTATGAAGAGGCAAACAAAGAAGATGCAGCCAAAAAGTAAGAATAAGTATTATAGAGGTAAGTAAAAAAATTAATAATAATGTTTTTTTTTCCTTGGGGAAAAAAAAAAAGAGGCATCTGAGATAAGAAGAAGCCTGCGCTTGGGTGGGGAGGAAGCAAGATGACAGAAGGCCATGGGGAGAGATGGAGAAAGAGAAGAGTGGGCGAAGAGAGACTGATTCACCTCAAAACTGCCTGGGAATGAATGAAATGGGTTTCTGATCTCAGCTGGATGCTGCCATAGCAACAGGCATGGCCCCTACCACCTCCCCTGGATGACCAGTCATAAGACACTGAGTCCTGAAAGCTTCAGTGAGTTGGAAAAAACAATGAAAAAACAATGAAGGGAAAGCTTAAAGGAAATATCTCCCCACACAGGCTCTGGCTCCTGGCTGGGTTCCTGGAAAGCTGCTGCTTTGTGAGTCTTGATAGGCAGTGAAGACATACCTGGCTGAAAATCAATGTAGAAGCACCAGGGCTTGCCCCTCTCCACCCCAATTCCCACCTTTAACACCACCTAGCTTGGAGGGCTTGCTCTGAGACTTGTTATGAGAAAGAATGACTAGCTTTAGAAGCTAAGGAGAAAGATCCCGAGGCATTGCTGGCTTAGAAGCAGAAGAGGCAGGTTCAGAGTCCAGAAAAGGGTTACTCCAGAAGCCAAGCAAGGAGACCTACGTGGAGAAGGAGAATAAGATCAGAACTCACATGAAGACTTAAGGTCTGAGGCTCTGGTGAAAGAAGGAGGGGCAAATGAGGAGCAGAAGGCCCACAAGACTGTCACAGCCCAGCGCTGGGAATGCCGGGAGTGTCCAGAGAACCCCTAAGGCCAGCGCACATCTCAGGGACTTCACTAATAAAGGGAAGACGGTGGCTGGCAGGAGGAGGACACCTAAGATAAATGCACAGTGCTCCACACGTTTGATGGAAATAACTTAGTAAAAGTGAGTTTACAGCCAATTAGACGTTAAAAGTAAGATATAATTGCTGTTGCTATGTTTGTTTCCAAGAACTGTGCTCTGATTAGACTAACAGACTCGTGTTAGAGTTCCAAGCAAAGTCTGGAAGACTTTGGTCTCGCTTTCTCTCCATGTGAGAGAAGGAAGCAAATGAGGAAGTCAAGAAACCACTTCTTTGTTCAGGGTCTCTTGTCAAAATCCTTGTCCATTTGTGTAACATTTATGTAATCTAAGCATCTTTTAAAATATATATATTAAAAAAATAACATTTATGTAAGCAAAATATATATATATATATATGAATATGAAAAAAAAAAAATCCTTGTCCATGCTTGAACCCTTCTTTTTAGGATGGGGGCAAGAATATGCTGAGAGATTTTTCATACCTGATTTCTTTTAAACCTCAAAATGGAACTGCCATTATTATCTCCATTTTATGAATGAGGAAACTGAGCTCAGAGAAGTTAAGTAGTATGAACTAGTAAAAGGAAGAGTAAGGATTTGAACCTATGCCTGCCTGACTTCAAAGACCACGTTCTTTTATCCAAAATAAAGGACATGATTTTGTCCAAATAATGAAGAAAAGAGCCATAAACTACCCCAAGGCTGTGCTGCATACCCCAGCCCAAACTGGGTGTCTCTCACTGAACAGGTTATTTCTGTGAGGCAATATAGTCTAATGGGAAAACCCCAGGCTCACCTCTTATTAGCCTTGTGACAACAGGCAAATCACCCAACCTCTCAGTGACTCAGTTTCCCAATTTGTATAATGGGAATGATAATCCCTATGACAGAGCAGTATTGTGGAGACTGAGTAGTTGTGACAGTTAACACCTGCCCCCTCCCCCACTCCAGCTTACCATATGTTAGCTGTACAGTGTTAGGTAAGTTACTTTACCTTCCTGTACTTCAACTGCCTCATCTCTAAAATGAACGGACTGGAAGTAATGCAGCTAAAACACTCAGCTCAAGGTATGGCAGGCAGAAAGTATTCTGTAAGTGCAATGAGTGTTAGCCATGGTGATGATAACAAATGTCAGTACCTGCAGTGGATACCATGGTGCCCCATCCA
>JAQZBX010111541.1:0-10274 GCA_029593785.1 Cabassous unicinctus
GTCTAATGAACAAACTGAAAAACAGGAGGAGGTGCAGAACATGGAACAACTAATCAAAGATGTCCAAACAAATATCATGAATCAACTTAATGAACTGAAGAAGAAATTAAGGATATTAAGAAGACACTGGGAGAACATAACAAAGAAATTTTAAACATATTTTAAAAGATAATGGATATGATGGTGATGAATGGCACAATGCAAGAAATCAAAAAATACATTGGAAGTACATAACAGCAGAATTGGCGAAGCATAAGAAAGAATCAGTGATGTGGATGACAGAACATGTAAAATCAGATAGAGTAGAAGAGGTAGATAAAAAGAGAGAAAAAATCCAGCCGGGACTGAGGGATTTGAAGGACAACATGAAACACACAAACATGTACATTAGAGGCATCCCAGAATGAGAAGAGATTGGAAAGGGGAAAGAAAGAATTTTGGAAGAAATAATGGCTGAAAATTTCCCAACCCTATTGAGGGATAGTGACATACATGTTCAGGAAGCACAGCATAACCTAAACAGTATAAATCTTAATGGGCCTATGCCAAGACATATTCTTACAAATTCTCCAATGCTCAAGAAAAAGAGAAAATACTGAAAGGAACAAGAGAAAATAGATCCACAACATACTAGGGAAGGCCAATAAGATTAAGTGCTGATTTCTCATCTGAAACCATAGAGGCAAGAAGGTAGTGGTATGGCATAGTTAAGGTTTTAAAAGAAGAAAACTTCCAGCCAAGAATTCTCTATCCAGCAAAGCTGGGATTCAAAAATGAGGGAGAGGTCAAGCTATCAGAGATAAACAGAAATTAAGAGAGTTTGTCAAGATGAAACCTGCCATTCAAGAAACGCTAAAGGGAGTTCTGCAAGTCAAAAGCAAGAAAACAGGAGACAGAGAGTTGCAGGAGAGTGTAAGAACAACTAAAAAGTTAAAAAGAGAAATAAAAACAATATATGGCATATATAACCCTTAAAAATATATGGCTAATATAAGTAATTCCTTGACAGGAATAACACTGAATGTTAATGACTTAAACTCTCCAATCAAGAGACACAAATTGGAGAATGGTTATGGATATATGACCCATCTATATGCTGTCTACAAGAAACTCACCCAAGACCCAGGGGTGCAAGGAGGCTGAAAGTTAATGGTTGGAAAAAATTTTTACATGCCAACAATAACCAAAAAATGGGTGGGAGTAGCTATATAATTATCATATAAAATAGAATTTAAATGCAAAATTATTGTAAGAGTAAAAGAAGGCCACTATATATTAATAAAAGTAGAAAACTATCAAGAAGAAAGAACAATCATGGAATTAGCTATACTAATATCAGACAAAAAAGACTATTAATTCAAACCTATTGTAAGAGGCAAAGAAGGCCACTATATATTAATAAAACGGGGAATCTATCAAAAAGAAAATACAATCAAAACATTAATTCACCTAATGAGGGCGTCTCAAAATACATGAGACAAACATTGGAAAAACTAAGTAGAGAAACAGAAGCCTCAACAATGATAGTGGGGGACTTTGATACAGCATTATCACCATTAGACAGAACATCTTGACAAAGACTCAATAAAGAAACAAAGACCTTGAATAATACATTAGAGGATCTGGACCTAAAAGACACATACAGAACATTACACCCAAATACAGTGGGATACACTACTTCTCAAGTGCACATATATCATTCTCCATGTTAGACCACATGCTAGGCCTCAGAATAACTCTCAATGAATTCAGAAAGATTGAAATTATAAAAATAGTTTCTCTGTCAACAATGGAATGTAGGTGAATATTAGTAAGGGGCAGAGAAGAAGATTAGGCACAAAGATATAAAAGTTAAACAACACACATTTAGACAATTAGTGGGTCAAGAAAGAAATCACAAAAGAAATCAGTAGGTATCTTGAAACAAATGAAAATGACAACACAGCATATCAAAATCTATGGGATGCAAAAAAAGCTGTACTGAGAGGGAAATTCATAGCCATGAATGGTTTTATTTAAAAAGAAGAAAGAACTATAATCAAAGACCTAACTGAATACCTGCAGGAACAACAAAAATAACAACAAACTAACTCCGAAGGAAGTAGAAAGGAGGAAATTAAAAAGATTAGAGAAGACCTAAATGAAATTGAAATTAAGAAAGCACTAGAAAAAATAAACAAAACCAAAATCTGAATGTTTGAGAAGATAAATAAAATTGACAAACCCTTAGCTAGACAAACAAAGGAAAAAAGAGAGAAGATGGAAACACATAAAATAAGAAATGAGGAAGGGCATATCACCATTGACCCCACTGAAATAAAGAGTATCATAAGAGGATCCTTTGAAAAATTGTATGCCAACAAGATGGATAAGTTAGAGGATTTGGACAAATTCCTAGAAATACACAAGCAGCTTATATTGAGAAAAGAAGAAATTCTTGAACTCAACAGACCAATCAAAAGTAACGATATTGGATTAATTATCCAAAACGTCCCAACTATGGAGGGCCCAGAACCAGATGGCTGCACAGGTGAATTGTACCAATCATTCCAGAAAGAACTAACACCAATCCTGCTTAAAATATTCCAAAAAATTGAAGTGGAGGGAACATTGCCTAACTCATTCTATGATGCCAACATCAACCTAATAACAAAGACAAACCAAGATGCCGCAAGAAAGGAAATCTATAGACCAAACTCCGTAATGAACCTAGATGGAAAATTCTCAACAAAATACTTGATTATCATATTCAACACCACATCAAATGAATTATATACCATGACCAAGTGGGCTTCATCCCTGGTGTGCAAGGATGGCCCAACATAAGAAAATCAATGAATATAATACACCACTTAAACATATGGAAAGAAAAAAAATCACATGATAATCTCTATAGATCAGGAAAAGCACTCAACAAAACACAGCACCCTTTCTTGATAAAAACACTTCAAAAGATAGGAATAGAAGGAAACTTCCCCAACATGATAAAGGAGATATATGAAAAACCCACAGCTAACATCATAGTCAAAGGTGAAATCTTAAAACCATTCTCTCCAAAAGCTGGAAATAGACAAGGATGATCACTTTCACTGCTCTTTATAAACATTTGGTCTGAAGTACTTGCTCGAGCACTTAGGCAAGAAAAAGATATAAAAGATATCCTAATTGGAAAGGGAGAAGTAAAAATTTCATTATTTGCAGATGAAATGATCCTGTATGTCAAAAACCCTGAGAAAGCTACAACAAAGCTTCTAGAGCTTATAAATGAGTTCAGGAAAGTCACAGGTTATAACATCAATGTGCAAAACTCATTAGCATTTCTGTACACACACAAAAAATGAGCAATCTGAGGAGGAAATGAAGAAAAAGTCCCATTTACAATAGGAGCTAAAATAATCAAATATGTAGGAATAAATTTAACTAAATATGTAAATGACTGGTACACAGAAGACTACACAACACTGTTAAAGGAAATCAAAGAAGACCTAAATAAAGAGAGGAATATTCCATTCTCATGGATAGGAAGAAAAAGCATCGTTAAGATGTCTATCCTATACAAACTGATTTACAGATTTAACATAGTCCAAATAAAAATTACTACAAAATTTTTCACTGAATTAGAAAAGCTAACTAGGAAATTTATTTAGAAGGGCAAGAGGCCCTGAATAGTCATAGACATATTGGGGGGGAAATGAAATTGAATGAATCACACTACCTGACTTTAAAACATACTACAAAGCTACAGTGGTCAAAACTGCATAGTATTGCCACAAGGATAGACATACTGACCAATGGAAACAATTGAGAGTTCTGATATAGATCCCCAAATGTACAGTCACTTGATATTCAACAAGTCCCCCAAGCCCACTCAACTGGGAGAGAATGGTCCTTCAACAAGTGGTGTTTGGAGAACTGGACTTCCATATCCAAAAGAATGAGAGAGAAACACCATCTCATACCTTATACAAAAATCAGCTCAAGATTGTTCAAAGATCTAAATATATGAGCCAAGACCATAAAGACCTTGGAAAATAATGTAGGGAAGCATATAGAGGATTCTGTGTTAGGAAATGGTTTCATGAACTTCACACCCAAAGCCTGAGCAACAAAATAAAAAATAGATAAATGGGACCACCTCAAAATTAAAACCTTTTTGCAGCTCAAAGGAGTTTGTCAAGAAAGTGAAAAGGCAGCCTACTCAATGTGAGAAAATATTTGGTAACCATATATCTGATTTGAGCCAAATATCCAGCATATATAAAGAAATCTTATATCTTGAAAATAAAAAAAGACACAACCCATTTAAAAAATGGGCAAATAATTTGAATAGACATTTCCCTAAAGAAGAAATACAAATGACTAAAAAGCACATGAAAAGATGCTCAACATCACTAGGTATTAGGGAAATGGAAATCAAAACTACAATGAGATATCACCTTACACCCATCAGACCTGTGGTTATTAAAAAAACAGAGGACTACAAATGTTGGAGAGGATATAGAAGAATGGGTACACTTATCCACTGCTGGTGGGAAAGTAGAATGTTGCAGCCATTGTTGAGGACAGTTTGGCAGTTTCTCAGGAAGCTAACTATAGAACTTCCATAAGACCCAGCAATCCCAGCTGGGTAAATACCCAGAAGAATTGAAAGCAGTGACATGAACAGATATATGCACACCAATGCTCATAGCAGAATTATTCACTATTGCCAAAATTGGAAACCACCCAAATGTCCATCAACAGATAAATGGATAAACAAATATTGCAAACAATGGAATATTACTCATCTGTAAGAAGGTATGCATTATTAGCACATTGGAAAACATGGATGAATCTTGAAGAACTCATGTTCAGTGAAGCAAGCCATGCACTGTAAGACAAATATTACATGACCTCACTGATAAGAATTAACAAATTGAGTAGACTCACAGAGCTAGATCCTGGAGGATAGGTTTATAGGAGACATATATGGAGAAGAAGGTTGTGAGTCAATGCCCATAAAGTCAAAATCTCTGATAAGGTGGATGTGTATAGTTGTGCAGTGGATTGGCATGACAGTGATGCAGTGATACTACAGGGTTGGGTGGTGCTGGTTTGTGAGGGAGGTAGGGAGGAGAGGGAGGGTGGGACTGACCATGGAATGGTGGAGGGCTGGGGAAGGGACCAGGTAAATGCTGGGGATTTGCAGGTATGTGGTTGAAACTTCAACATTGGGTATGGTCTTTATGCAATATGGCAGGGGAAGGTTACTGGTTTAGGATTTTGGATATGGGAGGTGTTTGGAACTCGGCACACCTAGGTAGTGTGTGAGTATTTATCTTGCCATAGTGGGTTATATCAGTGGGTGGACACCCACATAATGAGCAGGAAGGTTTTTGACTCCTATCATGGGCAGTCTTCTATGTTCTCAAACAGAGAGTTGGGAGTCTCTTGGGAGCATAGGCCATTACTAAAGGGGAGGAAAGGCCAGTATGTGAAACCCTCAATGTTGTTGAAAGTAACTATGAATCTTGTTCTTCAAGGAGTGATGATTGGTGGTTGTCAAGGGTCCCAAGGGGAGGGGGAGGCAGGAAAAGAATAGATGGAACATGGGGCATTTTGGTGACAATGAAAGTGTTCTACATGATCTTGGAATGATAGATAAAGCCCATGTTAAATTTCATAAAAATTTATAAAAGTGAATGGTCTAAAATGTAACTCGTAATGTAAATCATTGCACATGGTTAGTAGCAATGTTTAAATATTTATACAGCCATTGTGACAAATGTGCCATCTACATGTAAAATGTTATTAATAGGGAAAAGGGGGAAAGGGGGAAGATGTTGGGTATAAGGGAATCTCCTGTATGTGATTTTTCTGTAACCTAAAGCTTCTTTGAAGACAAAATGAAAAAAATAAGACACTGAGGGAATAAACAGAAGAAAATGTCACTGTACATCCAAGACAAGAGATCTTAGAGTGATGAAAGACATAAAGTCAAAATATTTTTTTTTAATTTATATTTTTAATTATTTATTATTATTCCAATTTTTAAAATTTCTTTGGTATTTTATTTGTTATTTTTAAAACTATCATATTATTTTATTTCTTATTAAAGCGTTGGTTGTTTGCTTAACTTCATTTTTTAAGAAGATTTGGATCACAGAAAGTTTACAACTGTGGCAGGGAAGATCATTGGTATGGGCTTTCAGTGATGAGGGATGCATGGCAGAAGGTTCTCCTGAGGTATACCAATAAAGCATTGTCATGGTGGGTGGAGATTAACACAATAACTGAAAGAATATTGAATGCCCATACAGGGAAGTCTGCCACATTCTCTAATTGGACAGCAAGAATCCATTGAGTACAGAGGCAGTGAATAGTGAAGAAGGATGGAGCATTGACAGGCCCTTGATATTGATGAATGTACTTATGTACCTTAACTTTTGAAATTGAAACTTAGCCTAGTATTATAGGGTACCCAAGAGTTACCTCCTCTGAGCCTCCTTGTTGCTCAAATGTGGCCTCTCTCTAAGCCAAACTCAGCATATAAATGCATTACCTTCCCTGTGGTGTGGGACATGACTCCTGGGGATGAGCCTCCCTGGCACTGAGAGATTACTACCAAGCACAGCTAGCAATGCAATTGGAAAAAGACTTTGACCAAAAGGGGGGAAGTGTAAAGGCAAATGAGTTTATATGGCTAAGATACTTCAAAGTGAACCGGGAGGTCATTCCAGACGTTACGCTAATGCACATCTCCGCAGGATCTCATTGACTACCAAAGTAAATATTGCCTCAAAGAGTGGAGACATAAAGACAATATAAGCAGGGCAGACATTTGAGGAATTTGGTGCCCAGCCAGCGGACCCTAATCAGTAGTGTATGCTCTGCAGTGTAAAAAACTTGCCCTCAGTTGTGGTTTCCCTACTCATGGCTCTTCTGTCCCTTCTATTTGAAACTGTACTTAGTGCTAGAGTTGATAGGTGTATATACAAAAGACTTAAATCTTTGCATTGTCCATGTGCCAGCTGGGCCATGAATTTCATCAAAGTTGCAACACTTATTCTCCAGGTCATTGAGCCCCCTGGACAACTAACATGGAGATGATAATGGAAAATGATCATCCAAAAGAACAGATAGAGTCTGAACCTGCAAGCAAGATAATTCACATCCATCTGCCAAATGGGATCTAAGCCCTGTCTCAACTAGAGGTGGAGCAGGTATCACCATCCCAGAATCCTCAGGATTGGGGAATGAACATTGGACTATAGTAGACCTACTGGTATCTTATTAATAGTATAGACTTGTGATTCTAGCAATGGAAGAACTTTTATCATTGATATGGAGGAAGTGACTACTGGAGGTTCTGAGGAGAGGGAGAGGCAAATACAGGTGTAATATGGGGACATTTTTGGGGCTTGGGAATTGTCCTAAATGACATTGCAATGACAGATACAAGCCATTATATATCTTGTCATAACTTACAAAACTGTGCAGGAGATAGTATAAACTACAACATAAACTATAATCCATGCTTAGTGGCAATACTCCAAAATGTGTTCATCAATTGTAACAAATGAACCACACTAATGAAGTATGTTGTTATTATAGGAAAATATGTGAGGGGTTGGGAGCAGGGCATATGGGAACCCCACATATTTTTTATGTAACATTTATGTAATCTAAGTACCTTAAAAAAAAAAAAAATAGAAGAAGAGAAGAAAAAAAACACAAAGACATAAGGGATAATTTTGAATTAGATCATACTATTAGAAATATATGTTAAAGATTATATAGAGTTAGAGTATTAGGGAGTTTTATATATTTTTATATACAAAATTTTTAATCTTAAAAGTTTATTTTGTATGTTTGAAGAAATCTTGAAGATTATTCCTCATTACATATATTTTAATTAACATATTTTGAAAATAAGGAAAAAGTAAATGATCATCCTAATTCTGAGATAAAAATTAAATTGGTGATTAAATATTATGAAAATCAAATCCAAAGAAAAAAATTTCGGGAATTGAAAATTTAATATTCTGATTAATATGGTAACTACTTGCTGGGCACATTAATTAAATACACTCAAAAAAAATGAATACAATAGAATATCAAATAATATCAAGAAAATGATGTAAATATTCAATTTTTATGAGATTCAATTAATTTCATAAAAAAGTATTCAATTTTTATGAGATTCCCCTGATAATGAGAATATAGTTGATCCAAATATTCAAATATCTAGAGAGGAATAATTTGGACAAATATTCTATATATGAATATTATTTTAAACATGAATTGCAGATATAAAATAGAAAAGATATTCACACATGCAATGATTCAGAAAGGTAAAATCTAATCTTTGTAAGTTTTTTACTTGAATATAAAACCAGTTAGTGATGTCTTTAGCAGGGAAACAACTATAAAAAAAATTCATGTAGGAAAAAGTAAGTCTTATGAAGACATATGATGGATTCCTCAATTGTCAAAACATTGTAATATAAGTATTATAAATATAACTTACATACTTTGGACAAATATGAGCAAAGTTCAGGTTTTTACTAGGATTATTAGTTTTGATATCAGGAGTGCTGTGCTCATCAATAATTCCTTTCTTGTAAGTCTAAAAAAACTGATCCATAATGAGACTGTTTTACAAATTGTACAAAGTGCAGCTGAATAGAAATTGAGCAAAATTGCCTAAGAAGTAAATATTTTCTACATGGACCACTGGAGTTAAACAGGAAGCTTTCAAAGAATTCAATTCTAAGACATAAAAAGCTAAACATATCTTAAGGCTATGAGAAAAATGACTAATCCTTTAGGAATCAGAAAATTAAAGCTCCATCATCAAGGGATAAGTTTTCTATCTTCATTTTGAAAAAAGTTAATCAGGGGAAGTGGATGTGGCTCAAGAAGTTGGACACCTGCCTACCACATGAGAGGTGTCCCAGGTTTAGTTCCCAATGCCTTCTAAAAAAAAAAAAAGAAAGATGAACACACAATGAACAGACACAGAGAGCAGACAGCAAGTGTAAAGCAATGAGGGGAGGGGAAATAAATAAAATAAAAAATAAATCTTAAAAAAATGGTGAATCACATAGTGTTAGCAAGAATGACATTCTGCAGGCCAGTGCTTCACTCCATTTTTTACTAAGGAATCTTTTTCTCATTGTGCAGAAACTTGAATGAAAAAAAGGGCAGGACATATCTTTGCATACAGAGCTGAGGAAAGACCAAAAATTTACAAAGTGTTCTCTGTGTTAAAGGTGAGGGTTTCTACTGCTCTCCTTTTGAACAACACCTCAAGCATTCCAGCATTAGTAAATTTCTAAATGCCTTATCCATATTGATTCCTCAATTCCATGGTTGTCTTTTTGTTCTAGTCACTTTATGACTTAGACCAGGCACATGTGCATGAGTGAATGCAAAAAGAATGCTGATCTAACCCAAAAGACTCAGTATTTTCTTCCAGGGTAGAAGTAGGAAATTATGCAAAAAGCATGGACATTAGTTTAGCTACTGATGTATATAGCATGGACTTATAAAATGTCATACATTGTTTTTACCTCTAAACAATCATAAGTTTCCAAAACATTTTAACAATATAGAAAGCCTTTTCAAGAAGAATACATGAGATACACAATTATAGAGTATGAAAAACTATGATACAGATATATAGCTGATGGACACATGTAAACAGCAAAATATAACTAGTCAGGAGAACTCTAGGTATTTTACAAGGAAAGATTCAAACCTAAAAATGTGCATCAAATATAAATGACAATTCTTTCAAAGTTTGTTTTTACGTATTATTTTAAGTCACAGATAACGCTGGTTGGAAACTCTAAATAGCTGTTGAACATTCTGCTTAGAGCAGTGCTAATCTCTCTGTTCAGGAAACTATAGATGCAGAGGTTTATGAACAAGGGCACCATGGTGTAGAACATGCCTGTGAGCAGATTGCTAAGAGATGCTTTATCTGCAGTGAGACCTAAGACAACAATAAATCTGGAAATCATAATTAGAAGTAGAATTGCCAACTGTGGCATGCCAGTAGATAAGGCTTTATTATGGGCTTCTGTGGAATGCATGCAAAGCACCATTGAAAATATATTAATATATGATATAAACCATAAAACAGAACATATTATGTCTATGAATACATTCATAGCTAGGACTACAAATTCAGAAAACCAAACATCTAAAGATGAGATCCTCCAAATTTGAGGTACATCACAGAAATATTCATAGATTACATTCGACCCTGTGAAGGAAAGCCTGAATAA
>JAQZBX010111542.1:0-10268 GCA_029593785.1 Cabassous unicinctus
AATGTTCTATCAGTCTCTCCACTTTCAGCTGCACAGAATAAATAAGTGGGCACACCGTTGGCTCCATCCCCACTCTTGACAGAGAAGGAGGAGGGACAGTGCCCCCTCAAACTCTCTGGGTAAATGCAAGTGCTTCTGGCCTGCACAGATTAGATTTTTGGACACTCCTGAGGCTCCATTCCTGTTACTGGCAGGGGAAGGGGGAGGAAGTACTTAGTCAGTCTACCTGGGCAAATGCAGTCAATTTTGACCTGCATGGCTTAATGTTCTGCCCATACCTGGAGTTCCATCCCTGCCCCAGACAGGGGAGGAAGTGGCATGAAGCTTCATCTGATTCTCCAGGCATCTGCAGATGGTCTTGACTGGCATGACTTGAATTACTGCACTTGGTTGTGTCTCCATCCCTAACCCTGGCAGAGAAGAAATGTGGGAGAAGTTTCATCAGTTTCCCAGACAAAAACAGCAGCTTCAGCATTCACAGCTTACAGTACCAACTCCATCCATGGTTCTTACTCTGGAACCAGCAAGGGAGAAAAGGCAAAAAGGAGATGACAAAGAACTGAAAAAGTTCAGACTGTCTAAACATGAACCACTATAAAATTCCAAGTTAAGTAGAACCAGGTATAAAACAGGGGCTGTAGCAAAAACCCAATCAGATAGAAAGCCCTATGCTAAAGGAGGAACTGCATCCAGAATAAATGCATATAGTAAATCACATACTGAGACACCCAACAAAAAATTACAGCCCATACCAAGAAACAGGAAGTTATGTCTCAAAGGAACAAGCTAAGCTTCCAGATGACATAAAGGAGTTGAGACAACTAATCATAGATGCTTGAACAAATCTCCTTAATATATTCAAGACATGGTATGGGAGTTTGATATTGTTTATAAATTCCAGAAATAGATATTGGAATATATTTGTAAACTGGTCTGTCCCTCTGGGGATATTAGATTATATTGGATTCAGAGGTTTCACTTTTTAAATAATGACTAGGGCTTTGATTGGGTGACATCAGTAGGACATTGCATCCCTGCCCCCTTGGTGGGCAGGGACTCCCAGAGAAAAGACATGGCAAAGGACAAGACTGGGAGTTTTGAGCTGAAGCCCAGGAATTGAACACACAAGGAGAACACATAGGAATAGAGATGGCTCCTTTGCACTGCAGAAGCCCCAGTGAGAGAGACAGAGAATTTCACCTGAAAGTCTATAGCTGGCCTTGTGGAAAAAGCACAGCAGCTGAGAATGGAGAGAAACATAGCCCCAGGAAGAGAAGAACCCAAAAAGCCTGAACTCTTAGCAGACATCAACAGCCATCTTGTCCCAACACATGGCAATAGATTTTGGTGAGGGAAGTAACTTATGCTTTATGGACTGGTAACTGTAATATTCTACCACAAAAAAATACCCTTTATAAAAGCCAACAGATTTCTGATATTTTGCATCAGCACAACTTTTGCTGACTAATGCAGGTGGCAAAAGAGATTAAGGTTATTAAGAAGATACTAGATGATAACAAAGAAGAATTTGAGAGCATACATGGAAAAACAGCAGATCCTATGGAAATGAAAGATGCAATAAATGAAACAGAAAATACACTGGAGGAACATAACAGTAGATAAGAGGAGGCAGAGAAAAGGTTTGGTGAGCTTGAAGACATGCCCTCCAAAAGTAAACATACAAATTAAGATAAAGAAAACAATGGAAAAATTGAGCAGGGTCTCAGGGAACTACATGATGGCAAGAGACACGCAAACATATATGTCATGGTTTTCCTAGAAGGAGAAGAGAAGTGAAAAGGGGCAGAATCATTATTTAAAGAAATAACAGTAGGAAATTTCCAACCCTATTGAAGGATCTAGATATCAATGTCTGAGTAGAATAACATACTCCCATCTGTATAAATCCCAACAGACCTACTCAAAGAAACATATTAACCAGAATGCCAAATGCTAAAGATAAAGAAAGAAGCCTGAGAGTAGAAAGAGAAAAGAGATGATTCACATACAAGGGATACCCAATAAGATTAAGTGCTAATTTTTCATCAGAAATCATATTGACAGGAAGGCAGTGGTATAATATATTTAAGATACTGAAAAAACAAAACTGCCAGCCAAGAATCTTATTTCTAGCAAGATTGACTTTTAAAAATAAGGGTGAATTTAGAATATTCACAGAGAAGGAGAAACTGAGAGAGTTTTTAACCAATAGACAATGACTGGCTTTACAAGACATACTAAAGGGAGTGCTATAGTCTGGAAAGAAAAGAAAAGAAAACAAAACAAAACAAAAAACAAGATAGAGGGGCTTGGAAGAGAGTCTAGATATGAATATTGTGTCAGTAAACATAACTAAAGCTGTAAAAGAGTGGTGAAAATAAAATATAAAGATAAAACCCAAACGTCAAAATGGGTGATGTAAGAACTGCCTTTAAAATAACAACATTGAATGCTAATAGATTAAACTCCCTAATCAAAAGGCACAGATTGGCAGAATGCATTAGAAAATATGAGCCATCTCTATGCTGTCTACAGAGTCTAAATTTAGACTCAAAAGGCAAATAAATTGAAAGTGAAAAGTTGGAAAAAGATATTCCACACATGCAATAAACAAACAAAAAAAGCAGATAAGTTATACTTATATCAGATAAAATAGACTTTAATATCATCATTGTTATTAAAGACAAGGAACAATTCAAGTAACCAGGAAGCCACAAATTACATGAGGCAAAGACGGGCAAAACTGAAGGGAGAAATAGATGTTTCTACAATAATAATTGGAAACTTTAATACAGCACTCTCATCTGGATAGAACATCTGAGGAAAGGATGAATAAATAAAGAGAGCTTTAATAATATGATAAATGAAGTAAACCTAATAGATATATACAGAATATTGTACCCCAATACAGCAGGATATACATTCTTCTCAAGAGCTCATGGATGGCTAAAGTGAGAGTCAAGCTGGTGCCTGTATTGAAGGGCACTTGATGACTAGCTCTCCGAGGATGGTTAATTGTGGACATGGTCCTGCCCGGGGGTCTGTGCTGTGGGCGCACAGAGCAAGAGGCTTGGGACATCTATCTGCAGGCAGATAGATGGCATGGATTGATCGGTAGAGATTTGAGAGTTTTAAACATGCCTGTGGTGGTTAACACAGACGGCTGAGCCCCATCCTCAGGGGAAAAGGCTGGTTTGAGGTGCGAATCCTGACTTGCATTCCGGTGAGAGGGAGCATTCTCTGAGTGTGGGAGAGTCCTGACAGAAGGGGGAGAGGGGTTTCCTTTCTGTGGATTTGACTGCCTGGAAACCCTTGCAGCTTGGGTGAACAT
Organism: Cabassous unicinctus; assembly: GCA_029593785.1. Classification (NCBI taxonomy): domain Eukaryota; kingdom Metazoa; phylum Chordata; class Mammalia; order Cingulata; family Chlamyphoridae; genus Cabassous; species Cabassous unicinctus. Next base: position 3,332 of record JAQZBX010111542.1, read on the forward strand.
AATAGCTCGATTAAATCAACACCAGGCAGAGGGGAGGGGCAAATTTGCTGAAGAAGTTGATTTACCTAGTTGCCCAGGGATATACCCCAAACCCCGCCAACCCAGTGAGAGGGAGCATTCTTCGAGAGAGGGAGGGATCTGAGAGAAGGTGGAGAGGGGTTTCCTTTCTGAGGATTTGGCTGCCTGGACTCCCTCATAGCTTTGGGGAGCAGATAAGCCAGCTTGAAGCAGAGTCAGGCAGAGGGGAGAGGCAAATCCTACTGAGGAAGCCTGATTTACCCAGGAGACTGGTGACACAGAGATTGGCTGCAGAGAGGGCAGAGTCAGCCAATTTTATCGTTCTGCACTGACAAGCATCAGAGCTCCAGCTTCCCTTGGGAGTCCCGGAAGTGGGAAGTGCTTGATTAGTTTCCTCGAGCCTAGTTAGTGTCCCCTCAGTGAAAGGGGTGGTCTAGAAGAGGACCTCTTTTGGGTCCCTTATTTTGCAAAAAAAAAAAAGAAAGTCACTTTAAACAATGAAAAAATAATCCCTCTTTTTAATTTAGTTTAATAACTAAAACCTGCCTCAAAACCTGCAGATAGAACTCTGCAGGGAAACTGATTGATAAACACAAGCAGGCTAAGATGTTCCACAAGGATCCTAGAAGGAACACTGTTCCTCCTTAGCTTTGTTTGACTGTTTGCTTGTGTGGTTTTTTTGGTTTTTCTCTATTTATTTGTTGTCTCTTGCCTTTCTTTCCTCTTTCCTGCCCCAATTTTTTTTCCTTCTCTTTTTTTTTCCTTTTTAATTAGGAGATGCTAGCTTGTCTCTTCATTGATGTGCTTCTTCTTCAGTGATTTCCCATTCTCTGTCTATAATGATTTTGTATCCCAAGCTATATCTTCCCCTTCCTTCATCTTTCTGCCTTCTGCTTTCTGTTGTAGTTCTTATACACCACATTTTAAAATTATGCCACAACTTAAGGGTATCAATTTCTATTCTATCTATTCTGTTTTCTTCCTCTTTTTTAAATTAATATTAACTTTCTCCTTTCAGCTCTTTCTTTACTTTTTCTCTCACTCATTATTCTAGCCTTCTAAATCATTATATATATATTACTCTATTTGGTTTTCCAGTCCATTGTAAGTACTCCACCTTTTCTCCTATTACTCTACACTGCCTAAATGAGTTAAATATTCATTTTACCAAGATTTATTTGGCCCCTCTTCTAATTTTTATTGATATTTCTATTATCCTTCTTTCTATCTCACATCTTTCGATTCCTCTGTCCCTAATATTTTGCCTTCCAGGTAACATAGAAGAAAGGAAATAAAATAAGAAGAAAAAGTGTCAAAGAGAAAACTCAACACACACACAGAACAACCAGGTAAATAAAACTCTAGAGCAGAGAGAGAAGATAATCAACTGAATAAACCCATCAAGTTAAAATGATGACTAGAGGGCAACAAAAAATTATAAACTACACTGAGAAACAGGAAGACATAGAACAGTCCAATGACCAAACTGAAAACCAGGAAGAGATGCAGAATATCAAACAACTAATCAAAGCTTTCCAATCAAATATCATGGACCAACTTATTGAAGTAAAGGAAGAAATTAAGGATATAAAGACATTGGGAGAACATACTGAAGAAATTGTAAACATACACAAAAAGATAATGGATATCATGGTGATCATTGGCAAAACCCAAGGAACCAATAAGACACTAGATTCATGTAACAGCAGATTTGAACAAGCAGAAGAAAGAATTAGTGATGTGGAAGACAATACATCTGAAATCAAACAGATAGTTAAACAGATAGACAAAAAGATAGAAAAAATCCAGCAGAGACTCAGGGATTTAACTGACAACACAAAATGTAAAAACATACGCATTGTGGGCATCCCAAAAGGAGAAGAGAAGGGAAAGAGAACAGAAGGATTTTTGAAGGAAATAATGGTTGAAAACTTCCCAACCCAATTGAGAGATGGATGTGCAGATCCAGGAAGCACAGCATACACAAAACAGTATAAATCCCAACAGGCCAACTCCAAGACATATAATTGTCAAACTGTCCAATGCTCAAGACAAAAAGAAAATACTCACACAAGCAAGAGAAAAGAGAACCAGCACATAAAAGGGAAGGACAATAAGTTTAAGTGCTGATTTATCACCTGAAACCATGGAGGCAAGAAGGCAGTGGTATGACATAGTCAAAGTACTTAAAGAAAAAAACTTCCAGCCACAAATTTTCTATGCAGCAAAACTGGCATTCAAAAATGATGGAGAGTATCAAAATATTCAGAGATAAACAGAAATTAAGAGAGTATATCAATAAGAAACTGGCACTTCAAGAAATACTAAAGGAAGTTCTACAAGTTGAAAGGAAAAAACAAGGGAAGAGAGTTGGAGGAGAGTTTAAAAACAACTAAAAAGACAGAAACAGAACCAAAACAACATATGACATACATTAACCCAAAGAAAATATGTCTGAAGTAAGAAATCCATTGCGAGTAGTAACACTGAATGTTAATGGTATAATTTCAACACTCAAGAGTCACAGATTGGCAGAATGGATAAGGAAATATGATCCATCTATATGCTGTCTACAAGAAACCCAACTTCAGCCCAGGGATTAAAGAAGGATTAAAGTGAATGGCTGGAAAACAATTTTACAAGCTAACAGTAGCCAAAAAAGGCATGAGGAGCTATTCCAATATCAGAAAAAAAAGACTTTAAATGCAAAACTATTGTAAGAGACAAAGATGGACACTATATATTAGTAAAAGGGGTCATCTCTCAAGAAGAGAGAACAATCATAAAGATTTATGCACCTAATAAGGGTGCCTCAAAATACATGAGGCAAACTCTGGAAAAAATAAGTGGAGAAATAAATGTCTCTACAATTATAGTGGGGGACTTTAATACACCATTATCATCATTTGACAGAACATCTAGACAGAGAATCAATAAATAAACAAAGGCTCTCAACAATACATTAGAGGACCTGGATTTAATAGACATATACAGAACACTACACCCAAATATAGCAAGATTTACATTCTTCTGGAGTGCACATGGATCATACTCCAAGATTGACCATATGGGGGGCCACAGAACAACTGTCAATGAATTCAGAAAGATTGAGATTATACAAAGTAATTTCTCTGATCACAATGGAATGAAATTGGAAATCACTAAGGGCAAGAGAAACAGTTTAGGCACAAAGATCTGGAAGTTAAACAACACACTCTTAGACAAACAGTGGGTCAAGGAGGAAATCTCAAAAGAAATCAGTAACTACCTTGAAACTAATGAAAATGACAGCACAACATATCAAAACCTTTGAGATGAAGCGAAAGCTGTCCTGAGTGGGAAGTTCATAGCCATAAATGCATATATCAAAAAAGAAGAAAAAGCTAAAATTGAAGACATAACTGCATGCTTGGAGGAATTGGAAAAACAACAACAAACTAAACCAAAAGGAAGTAGAAAGAAGAAAATAACAAAGATCTGAGCAGAACTAAATGAAATATAGAATAAGAAAGCACTAGAAAAAATAAACAAAACCAAAAGCTGGTTCTTCGAGAAGATCAATAAAATTGACAAACCCTTAGCCAGACTAACAAAGAAAAAGATAGAACAGATGCAAATACACAAAATAAGAAATGAGAAAGGGGATATCGCTACTGACCCTACAGAAGTAAAGAGTATCATAAGAGAATACCTTGAAAAATTATATGCCAAAAAGAATGATAATTTAGAGGAAATGGACAAGTTTCTAGAAACTCACAAAGAGCCTACAGGGATGACAGAAGAAATTGATGAACTCAACAGTCCAATTACAAGTAAATAGATAGACTCAGTCATCAAAATCCTCCCAACTAAGAAGAGCCCAGGACCAGATGGATTCAGAGCTAAATTCTATCAATCTTTCTGGAAAGAGGTAACACCAATTCTGCTTAAGCTCTTCCAAAAAATAGAAGTAGAAGGAATATTGCCTAACTCTTTCTACAATACCAACATTACTCTAATATCAAAACCAAACAAAGATACAACAAGAAAGAAAAATAACAGACCAATTTCTCTAATGAACCACATGCAAAAATCCTCAACAAAATATTTGCTAATCACATTCAACAACACATCAAAAGGATTATACACCATAACCAAGGGGGTTTCATCATGGGTATGCAAGGATGGCTCAATATAAGCAAACCAATCAATGTAATACACGACATAAACAGATTGAAAGAAAAATATCACATTATCATCTCTATAAATGCAGAAAAAGCATTCAACAAAATACAGCACACTTTACTCATAAAAACACTGCAAATGATAGGAATAGAAGGAACTTTTTGAACATGATAAAGAGTATATATGAAAAACCCAAAGCTAACATCATCTTCAATTGTGAAATTCTAAAAGCCTTCCCTCTGAGATTGGGAACAAGACAAGGATGCCCACTATCTCCACTCCTATTTAACATTGTCTTAGAAGTACTTTCTCCATCACTGAGGCAAGAAAAGGAAATAAAAGGCATCCAGATTGGAAAAGAAGTAAAAATTTCATTATTTGCAGACGACATGATCCTATATGTAGAAAGCCCTAAGAAATCTACAACAAAGCTTCTAGAACTTATAAAGGAGTTCAGTAATGCCGCAGGCTATAAGATCAATGCTCAAGAATCAGAAGCATTTCTGTACAGCAATAACAAGCAATTTGAGGGGAAAATTAAAAAATATATATTTTTACAATAGTAAATAAATAATCAAATACCTAGGAATAAATTTAACAAAAAATGTAAAGGACTTATATACAGAAAACTACACAGTACTTTTAAAGGAAATTAAAGAAGATTTAAATAAATGAAAAAATATCCCCTCTTCATGGATAGGAAGACTAAACCTCATCAAAATGTCTATCCTACCCAAACTAATCTACAGATTTAGTGCAATCCCAATAAAAATCAACACTGTATTTTTTAGTATACTGGAAAAACTAACTACAAAATATATTTGGTAAAATAAGAGGCCCCGAATTGCCAAAGACATATTGAAAAAGAAAAATGAAGTTGGTGGTATCACATTACCTGACTTTTAAACATACTGCAAAGCTGCATGGTATTGTCACAAGTATAGACCTACTGAAAAATGGAACTGAATTGAGAGTTCTGATATAGACCCTTGCTTATACAGTGGTCTGATATTTCACAAGCACACCAAGCCCTCTCAGTTGGGAGAGAATGGCCTAAAGAAGATCTACACTCAGTTGGGAGAGAATGGCCTCAAGATGGATCAAAGATCTAAAAATAAGAGCCAAAACCATAAAGACCTTGGAAGATAATGTAGGGAAGCATCTGAAGGACCTTGTATTAGGAAATGGTTTCATGAACTTCACACCCAAATCACAAGCAGCAAGAGAAAAAATAGATAAATGGGATCTCCTCAAAATTAAAAACTTGTGCACCTCAAAGGGCATTATTAAGAATATAAAAAGGCAGCCTACCCAATGGGAGAAAATATTTGGCAAGCATATATCTGATAATAGCCTAATATCCTGCATATAGAAATAAATCCTACACCTAGAAAATAAAAAAGACAAACAACCCATTTAAAAAATGGGCAAATGACCTGAAAAGACACTTCTCCAGGGAAAAAATACAAATGGTGAAAAGCACGTGAAAAAATTCTCAGCAATGCTAGCTATTAGGGAAATGCAAATCAAAACCACAATGAGATACCATCTTACACCCACCAGAATGGCAGTTAACAAAAAAAACAGCAGAATATAAATGTTGGATAGGATATGGAGGAATAGGAACGCTCATCCACTGCTGGTGGGATTGTGGAATGGTCCAGCCACTGTGGAGTATAGTTTGGTGGTTCTTCAGAAAACTAACAATAGATCTCCTGTATGATCCAGTGATTCCACTGTTGGGTATATACCCAGAAGAATTGAAAGCAAAGACAGGAGCAGATATATGCACACCAATATTCATAGCGGCATTGTTCACAATTGCCAAAATTTGGAATCAGCCCCGGTGCCAATCAACAGATGAATGAATAAACAAAATGTGATACATATATACAATGGAGAATTACTCAGCTGTAAGAAGGAATATAGTGCTAACACACGGAATAAAATGGATGAGTCTTGAAAACCTTATGCTGAGTGATGCAAGCCAGAGATTGAAGGATGAAAAATATATGACCTAATTGATTTGAATTGAAGAAAGTGAGCAGTCTCTGAGAACTGTTGTCTGTCAAATAGATTAACAAGGGAGAGAAAGAGAAGAGTAGGTTGTGAGCCATTCCCATACGGACATATTCTATGGTAAAGTTATAGAGGAGAGTTGCATATTGATGGATAGGACAGATGGGTAGTGATATTACTGGGTTTGGTGGTGCAGGGTTGACAGGTGGGTAGATTAGGAAGGGCAGGTTAGAATACCCAGGAAATGTAACTGTGAATCTTGTCATCCCATGAGTCAAGACAAGGGAGTGTCAAATGCCGCAGGGGGATGGGGAGGAAAGAACAGAAAAGATCAAATGGGGGGTATTTAGTCGTTATGGGAAATGTTTTTCATTACCTTACATTAATGGACACAGGACATGGTAAATATCATCAAAAATTGTGAAACTGTACCATTTAAACTGTCAACTATACTGTAAACCATTGACAATGTTTAGTATTTATGGTTCACTATGTGTATAACAGTTATAACAATGCTACCATCCAAACACAAAAAAATAGGTTTTAATATGCGGTGAGCAAAGGGGAAGGAGTTTTATTATATGAGAGTCCCTAGTACTCTGCATGTGACTTTGCTGTGACCTAAAAATTCTTTGAAATTTAAATGAAAATTTGAGAGACACTGGGGAATGTGATGGGGAAGGTGCCATGGTAAAGACTGGACACCTGATAATGCAGTGATAAAAGAAAAAAAAAA
>JAQZBX010111543.1:0-10274 GCA_029593785.1 Cabassous unicinctus
TTTGCTGTATGTTTTCTCTGTGTCTGCTTATCTCCCCCTTGCTGCGAGGTCTTGCTGCATCAGCCCACCGCGCCGCACAGGCCGGCCTGCCCTCACAAGGAGGCCCCAGGAAGCGAACCCGGGGCCTCCCATATGGTAAACGGGAGCTCTATCAATTGAGCCACACCCGCTTCCTTCCTTTATCTCCTTGAACATATCAGAGATCACATAAAAATCCTTAACAAAATATCAGTAAATTTTATCCAGCCACACATATAAAGGATAATATATGATTAACATGTGCAGTTTATCTCAGGTATGCAAAGTTAGCTCAACATTAGAAAGTCAATCATTGTAATTCACCATATCAAAAGACTAATAATTAAAAATCATATGGTATTCTCAGTTGATAAAGAAAATTATTTAACAAAATTAAACATCATTTCATGGTTTGAAAAGAAAAAAAACTCTAAGCAAACTGGAAACAGAAAGAACTTTCCTCCATCTGATAAATGGCACTTTCAAAAACTTACAGTTAACATCATACTTAATGGTAAAAAAAAAAAAAAAAAAAAAGAAATTGAATGGATTCTCACTAGGATCAGGAACAAGGTACATATTTCTGCTCTCACCACTCTCACTCAACATTGTACTGGAGTTTTTAGAAGTACAATAAATCAATTTTTAAAAGTAATTTGCTTACAGATTGGAAAAGAAGAAGTAAAATGGTCTTTATTCACAGACATCATGATTGCATTAAAAAATCCCAAAGCATTTACAGAAAGTATTAGAACTAATACAACAGTTTAGCAAAGTTGCAAGATACAAGATTAATATTTAAAGATCAGTTGCATTTCTATATACTAGCAATTAAATAGTGAATCAAAGTTTAAGTGTTCTTTTACATGGCAGCAAAAATCATGGAATTAATTACTTTCACAAGTTCATGGAATTGTACACTTAGAAATGGCTAAAATGTCTATTTTTGTGTTAGAGGTATGTCACTAAAATTGTAAAAATCATGGACTGCTTAAAGGTTAATCCAACAAAAATATGTGCAGAATTTATTCTGAAAACTACAAAACATTGATGGAGAAGTTAACAAAGACATAAATAAAAGAAGGGATATACTGTGTTCATGAATCAAAAGATGCAATATTATTAAGATATCAGGTCTCCCAATTTTGATCTATAAATTCAATGCAGTCTCCATCAAAATCCCAGTGGATTTTTATAGAAATTTACAAGCTGATTCTAGACAAAGGCCCTAGAATAGCCAAAACAATTTTGAAAAATAAGAACTAAGTTGTAGGACTCACGCTACCTGTTCTTAAGTGTCTCAGTAATGAAGATAATGTGACACTGGCAAAATGGAAAACAATAGAAAGTCCTGAAATAGGCCCATAAATATATGTCCAGTTGATTTTCAACAAAATTTTCAAGGTAATTCAATGGGTTGGATAATTTTTCAACATACAATGCTGGAAAAATTAACTGGATTTCATTGTAATTCACCATATCAAAAAAAAAAAACTCTTCTTTACATCACATCATATACAAAAGTGGATCATAGACCTAAATGTAAAACATAAAACTATAAAGTTTCTAGAAGAAGACATAGGAAAAAAATCTTTGTGACCTTGGATTAAGCAAAGATTTCTTAGATATGACACCAAAAGCAGAATCCATGAGAAAAATTCAACTGGATTTCAACAAAATTAAAAGCTTTTGCTCTTTGAAAGACACTGCTAATGCAAGGCAAAAAAGAGCCATGAAGTGGAAGAAAATATTTGCAAAACACCTCTCCAATAAAGGACTTGTGCCCAAAAACATATAAAGAATTCTTACAATTCAATCATATAAAAATTAAAAAATCTAATTTTAAAAAATGGACAAAATATTTAACCAGACACTTCACCAAAGAGATACAAATGGCAAATAAGCACATGGGGAAAATGCTCAATATCATTTTTCATTCAGGAAACACAAATTAAAATCACAATGAGATAGCACTTCACACCTATTAGAATACCTAAAATCTAATTAAAGTAAAACAAACAATACAGAGTGCTGGCAAGGATGTAGAGGAACTGGAAATCTCATACATTGCTGCTGAGAAAAGAAAATGATACAGCCACTTTAGGAAATAGTTTGTGTTTCCTGAAAAGTTGAACATACACTTGACTTATGACCAATAGTCATATATACCCTAGGTATGTACCCAAGGCAAATGAAACATATGTCTGTACAAACACCATTATACAAACCTCTATAAGAGCTTTACTCATAATTGCCAAAACCTGGAAACAATCCAAGTACCTATCTACTACATAGTGTATAAACAAATTGTGCTATACCCATGTAATGGAATAGTTACCAACAATAAAAGAGAATGAACCACTGATACATGAATGACTCTCAAAAGCATTATGCTAAGTGAAAGAAGCCAGACTCAAAAGGGAATAAATACATTATTTGCTTCCATTTATATATGGCATTCTGAATAAGGTTGCCAGAGCCTGGGAGAAGAGGGAGAGGACTAACTACAAAAGGACAGAAAGAAACTTTTTTGGAATATAGAAATATCCTATATCTTGACTGTGTCGTGGTATAGTCATACAACTATGTATGTTTGTCGAAACTCATTGAACTGTATATCTATGGATGCCTTTTACTCTATGAAAATTACACTTCAAAAAACTTGACTTCTTAAAAAAATGTCAATAAATACATATGCATGTTTTTACATTTACATAATAAAACAGTTAAAATGACATTGCACTGGCATGCAGTTCTCTTCAGTTTCTATTTCTAACAAGCCATATGTTTAGAACTCGAATACAAGAAAGAAATGCAAAAAAAATTCACAGACTGGGAGAAAATGTTTGCAAAACACATTCTGATAAAGGACTTGTGCCCAGAATATGTAAAGAATTTTTATAGCTCAATTATAAAAATATATATTGTATAACTACAAAGATAAATATATGATATATAATATACATATTAGATTTATATATCAAGATATATAAATAAACATCTTATATGTAGGAAATTTTGCCCAACAGAAGTTGTCTGGAGCAAGAAAACTCTGGCAGAAAGGTTTTGCTATATTGCAAAGATTCTAGTTTCAATGTCTTCTATTACTAATAATAATTCGTGATATCCCAAGCTTACTCTGTCCTTATTCAAGAGCTAAGATTATAATTATTAAATAAATTAAATATTATTAAATTAAATAATATTACAAAATTCATTGGGGCCCCAATTCATCTTGTGCTAAGGCAACAATTAGGGAAAATCAGAATCCAAACTTCATTCATTCTTATCTGCCCCCAACTTTCCACTTTCCCCAAATTACCTACCATAATGCCTTGTAAACAGGAGCTACTCGATGATGATTTGTGCTTATTTTAAGCCATGCAAATTTCTTTATAAGAGGTAAGTCTGAGGAATTATACACTGTTACTGATGTGCAGAATGATCCCTTATAAACATGTGCCTGGACCAAAACACACCCTCTTTCTTAAAGACATATATGGTATCTCTAATTTTATCTTAGTATGAAAACCACATAACTGTCTGTGTAACTAAATTATGTCCTTTCATCATCTTATTGAACAGTCAGCAGGATGACCAGGGCCATCACATACAGCTGTGTTGGTTGCATCCTAAACAGGTACATGCAGCGCAGGAGGTACAGATATGGCTTGAAATCCAGCCTTTACTCTGCTTGCAAGGCCAATGGGAAGTGGCACCTTTTTCTAATGGTTCTTCTAAATGGAGGCCTTTTTATAATTTGTGATCTCAGACTACACACCTTTTTAACACACACAAAGATACTATGAAACCTAGAAGTGGCCCTAAGAATCAATACCCTTTCTTTTTTAAAAAATCTCAGAATTAGGCATTAAATACTTCAAGTTTTCTCCATTCTTTAAATAAATCGTATATAGAATATTTCCGACAAATATAGATAGAAGGGAACATTAATTTTGCATAAGTGAGAAGACTTTGACTTGATTTTGAAATTATCTGTTTCATCACTAGATTTCCACATAATCTATATCATCCCAAACATTAGCTAACAGACAAAGACCTCTACATACAAAATTCACTCCTTTAGGAAAACTGATGTAAGATTTTCCCATCTTCCTTAAGAATGGCCAAATTTTTGTTGCTTTTTCTGAACTACAAAAAGCTGATCATTGTATGTACAGCAAAGAAAGTATGAAAATCGTAGCAAAACAAAATTGTGTTGAGAATTTGCAGTCAATGGCAATGACAGTACATTAGGCTTAGGGATACCAGATAAAAGTACCATAAATATATCCCGCCACTTTCATCTTGCCATCAGCAACCATAACAATAACTTCTAAAATCTTTTCTTCTTGATGCATCTGTAAACAATTAGCAACTCTTTGTTAAACTCTAATTGCTCTTCCTACACAGCTGTGCCACTGTACAGCTCAAGAAAGAGGGCCCAAGTGTTAAGACAGTTATTAATAAAATAATGCCATAACAAACTAAAAGGGCCTGTGGAGTTCAAGAAAACAAGTCTCTCCCACATCCTTTCAGAACACCAAATCATAGACCATATATTAAAATGTTGAGTTCCTCCATCCTCTTCTCTTAAATATAAATCCAAAATGGGAAACACAAGAACACAGAAGTTAAGAACATAGCTCCTTGAGCTAGACTGCATGGGACAGAGATAGGAATAGTTCATACTATTGTACGGATCACGTTGCTTAATATCTACAAAGAGCTTAGGAAAGTGCCTCACATATATTAAGTGCCCAATATATATTAGTGTCTTAGTTTCCTTGGCTGCACAAGCAAATACCATACAAAGGGATGACTTCAACAATGGAAATTTAATGGCTCACAGTTTTGAGGTTAGGAAAAAAGGCCAATTCAAGGCATCATGAAGACAATGCTTTCTCCCTGAAGACTGTGTCATTCTGGGGTTGACTGCTGGCAATCCTTGGTCCTTAGCTTGTCATATGGTAAGGCAGATGACTGAGTTTCCTGGTCTCTCTCTTCTCTTCCTGGTTTCATTGATGTTCAGCTTCTGGCTGCTGCCTCAGTGGCTTTCTCTCTTTCAGTCTGAATTTCATTCCAATTATAAAGGACTCCAGTAATAGGATTAAAACCATCTTGATTGAGGTGGACCACACCTTAACTGAAGTAACGCATCCAAAGGTCCTATTTACAATGGGTTCACACTCACATGAATGGATTAAGTTTAAGAAAATAATATTTTTGGGGTACACAGAGCTCCAAACCACCACAATTAGGTATTATTTTTATTTATTGCTTTATACTTTCCCTTTACCATGTTTTTTTTTTTATTTTTGCTTGCTTGCTTCTCAAAATTTTGTTTTTCAAAAATTTAAGCTCACATTTGCAATCCACCCACATCCACATTGACTAGAAAAGCCACAGATTAGTAATCAAGTCTTCACAGACTATCCGTTATTGCTTCAGCATCACCATGGTTAAAGCAAAGGAAAAGACATTTCTTCTGGGAAACGGTGGCAAAGTACTGGAGACAACCAATGGAAGGCCCAACATCAGTTCTAAACCTTATAGTTTTTCACCCCTCAAAGTGAAACAACATAGAATGACAATATTTCCATCCCTTTCTACTTGAGAAATTACAGTAACTGTTTGCCCCAGAAGTATCTTGACATGTTGAAAGTTTTCGGCTGCAGGAAATGAAATGTTCTACAGTGGAGGACTAAGATTGCTACAAATTTGATTTGGTATATAAGAGAAATATTCTTCAAGAAAAGAAGTCGGAGATTAAATAGTCCTTATATATTTTAACCCACATTTGGTCTCTACCTGTATGTCCCCACAACCATACAGTTTATTTAGCAAATCTAGTGACCAACAGTCATTAGATTTCTGGTTTCATTGATGTTCACTCAGGGTAGTTTCCACACTGAGTCAGTTAAGACACTTTTGGGTTCCAATAATTGAACCCCTGACCAAGAGTGGGTTAACAATAAAAACTTTTCATTATTCACAAAAATTCCGTAAGAAGGTGGCTTACTCCTATTCACTTTCTGCCATCCTCAGCAGGTTGGCATTTATATCCTCATGCTTGTTGCTTCATGGTCATAAGATGACTGCTTCAGCTCCAGATCATGAGCCCATGTAGCATATTCCAAATTAGGTGGGGAAGGAAGAGGCCTCCCCTTGGACTTTTCTCTATCTTTTTCAGAAGGACCTCACATCCCAGGCCAGCAGACTTGGCCTTATGTCTCATTGGCCAGAAGTGGATCACATGACCACTCCCACCTGTAAAGAAATATGGGAAAGTAAATATCTAGTGTTCCCAGCCTTTATCATGGGAGAATGATAAGGAGGGAAGGGAATGGCTATTGAGTAGACAACACGAACATCTGCCTGCCCCATGTGCCTATAATGGTCTTTCCCTGATTTTCTTTCTGGAAAACTCTTATCATCCTTTAAGAAACAGTTCATCTGTCACTTCCTTGGTAAACCTTCCCTCACCGGCCCTAGACAGTGTTGGATGTTCATTCTTTAGTGATCTGACAGCATCTTGCACATGTGTACATGAATTTGTCTCACATTGCATTGTGATTATCATTAATATCTGTTTTCTCCACTACGGAGCAAACTTCTGGAATGGGAAATGTTTATCTTAACCTCTATATCCCAAATGCCTTTGGCAATATTGCTGAAAAATGATTATACACAATTATTTAAGCTATCATGATGAAACTATTCCTGAATGATCACACATAGTGTATGCTGGATAAGGCAGTGTATAAAATCACCAAATAATTCCCTGAAAGAAACCTAAGGTAAAGGCAAATGGATTCCACTGACCATCACCTAGGTGATTAGAATCACTCTTTTTCAGTGAGATTTTGCCTGGAATAATGGAAGAAAGGGAAGAAAATCCAGTATCAATCAAGGCCCTACCCCCGGAACAGAGCTTTTCACAACTTCAGAATGTGGACTGCATGGCTCTCATAATGCCTGGGTTTGTGATCCAATCTTCTGTTCCCAATGTCTTGGAGAAAAAATATCAAACGCTCTCGTAGAGGCCTAAAACAATGACCAACCCAGTAGCACGAAGCACCCATGACTCCTTCCAGGACCAGAGCAGGAAATACACAAGATAAACCTGGAACACCTTGTCCTACTAGATAGAGCAGAAGCTTTTGAAGACTATCCAGGTCATGTCAAAAGAACTCAGGATTCAGCTTCAAGAGACTCCCTAGGTAAAGATAGGACAACTGGAAAAGCAGTTAAGATAATAATATAAGATTAGGAGCACAAATTCCCAATGATACTTTAAATTGTTCACCTTTAGAGAATGCTAGGACACCATTCATTATTTTGAAAATTAACTGGAAAAGAATCAGGTATTTATTCTGCCTTTCTTAGACTAACTGTACCCTTAAGTAGCAAATCGTATAAGATGAGAAGTTTCTCTGTATAGAAATATAGTTGATAAAGACTGATAGAATATCATCATTTTGCAACCACTAATGAAGTAATGGATCAAGGAATTAATTATTCAAAGCTGCTGACATTACAAAAAGAAAAATAGCCAAACATCATGTGTATCCCAATGGAAGAACTTGAAAAAAAAATTAGCTTGAATCTGATCAAGCCTGTAGATCCAATTACAAATTTTACAGAAAATATAAAAGGAAAAGGACATGCTAATTGATACCTTAGAAACACAATCAGCAAACTTTAACCTATGGAAAACTTCAGGACAAATGACCCAAATACTTCAAACAATAAATTGCAGGGGTTAAAAAAATGGGAGGGAGGGATAGATTAAAAATAACTTAAGAAAAAAAAATTACTTAAGAGACAGACCCACCAATTGCAATGTGTGGACTTTATTTGGATCCTAATTCAAAGAAACAAACTTTTTTTTTAAAATTGTGGCATTTATAAAACAACTGAAATTTCTGATACTGGCTAGATATTCTATTATATTAAGGAATTATTATTTTTAATGTTAGATGTTGATAGTGGTATTTAGGTGTTTTTTTTTTTAGTTCTTGTCTCTAAGAGACACATAGTGAGAAATTTACACATGAGGTGGTATCATGCCTGGGATTTGCTTTAGTGGGATTTGGGGGAGGAAATGCTGGGATGGGTGGAGCAGGAACGCCTGTGAATTGTGTGTTTTGGGGGCTGGGTGGTGTAACATGGGAATTCATTACACAGTTCTCTCTATATATGTCTAGCATTTCCATAATGAAATATTTTTAAAGGTTTTTCTAGCTCAAAACACTAGTAACTTTAAAAACAATTTTACTAGCTGCCCCTGGCCCACTAAAGTAGTAGAAATAAATGCCCTAAAGACAAGATTGAGCAAGACAAGATGTTAACTGGTATTTGGCCAGCAGCTCATAAGGAACAACTTCTTTTCAAAGGCGGGTGTCTTAGTTTACCAGGGCTGCTGTAACAAAGTACTACAGACTAGTTGGCTTGAACAACAGAAATTTTTTGTCTCACGGTTTTGGAGGCTAGAAGCCCAAAATCCAGGTATTGGCAGGACCATGCTTTCTCTGAAGTTGGTGGCATCTGGTGGTAGCTTGCTGGCAATCCATAACTCAATCTCTGCCTCAGTCACATGGCCATCTCTTTCGTCTGTCTCCTCCTCCTGACCGTGTCCAAATTTCCCCTGCTTAAAGGACTCCAGTCATATTGGATTAAGGCCTGACTCAGTCTGGCCTCACCTTAACTAATGCATCCTCAAAGATCCTATTTACAAACAGGTTCACGTTCAGAGGACCGGGACTTAGGGCTTGTACATGTCTTTGTAAAGGACATGATTCAGTCTATCACAGTGGGTAAAAATCAACATAAGCTGTCATACTTATCAATTCCACATCATGACCTAACATTCAGGGAATTTGTCTGACTAGGCAACCTCCCTCCACAGATCTAACAAAATCCAGGCAATTGGGTCAAGGGTTATTGGGGCACTTTGATTTGTACTAGAATTCTTCTCTGCCCAACATACTCTAGATCTCAAAAAAAAGTCAAACCAAGCCTAAAAGATATTCTGCCTAGAGAACAATAATTCTTATACAGAAGGATTTTTTTTTTTAAGTTTTACAAATTGAGGTGCTCAATTTCCCATCCAAACCCAAAAAACCTGCTATGCCTTGGACAATCACTGTCTTTTTGACTTTGCTTGAGGTACCTTACCCATGCAAAAAATGGATGTGTGCAGAGAAAACATGTCTTTGTCTGCATACAAGTCTGCAAACAGACAACATGAACGCTTCTGTGTACCATCTGCATTAACAGGGAGAGACACGGGAAATGTCTTGCTATGAGCAGCAGCAGAGCTCACCCTCCGGCCCCCAACAACCCCCAAATGGCCACCACACATGTGCTCTCTACCTGGATTCTCTGCCAACATCATATTCAAGGATTCAGCCAGAACAAGCAGGACATTCTGTTCACAGGTGGTTTGGTTTCTCTAGTTCCAATTTTTCTAGGCATCTAAACAAATCACAGCACTCTTTCTTTCCTCTCTTGCCCCTCCCTCTCCCATCAGTTGGCCAATGAGATATAAAATTGTGGTTGTTTAATTGGCCATCGTTTTGCCACCTTAAATGAGGTTACATTTCCAGACACCACCACCCCGCATCCTTTATGAAAACTTACTGTACTGAGTCTCTTATACTCAAATGTATTGAGTAAGCTGGCATCATTTTTGGCTCCAAACCAGACCACTGAAGCCTGTCAGACCCACCTGCACTGTGCTTTACCTTCTTAAGACCAGTCGGTCTCCCACAACCACAAACCCCAATATTCTGTACTCCTGATTTCCCCCAAACTCTAGGCCAAAGTAATCCCACCAAGTAATACCTTTTTTTTTTTTAAAAGATTTATTTATTTGTTTATTCCCCCCCTTGCTGCTTGTGTTTGCTGTGTCCATTTGTTGTGTTTTTTCTGTGTCTGCTTATCTCCCCCTTGCTGTGACGTCTTGCTGCATCAGCCCACTGCGCCGCGCGAGCTGGTCTGCCCTCACAAGGAGGCCCCGGGAAGCGAACCCAGGGCCTCCCATATGGTAAACGGGAGCTCTGTCGATTGAGCCACATCCGCTTCCCCAAGTAATATCTTCAAAAGCCAATTGGGGAGCAGATGTGGCTCAAACAGTTGAGCACCCGCCACCCACATGGGAGGTCCCAGGTTCGGTTCCTGGTGCCTCCTAAAGAAAACAAACAATGAGCAGTCAACAAGCAGACAACAAGCAAAATCAACAAGCAGACAAC